>CATOCB010000292.1:0-80850 GCA_951411735.1 Somateria mollissima | reverse complement strand
GGGCAGAAACACTCTGTGATTGGCTCAGAGGAACCCAGGGCGGAAGTGGCCTGCAGGGCTTGCTGCCACTATGGGCGCAAGCTGTCAGGCGGGGCTGGGATGCCGAGGCGCGGTGCCGCAACGAGGTTGGTCGTTTGTTTGGTGGTTGGTGCCGCCCCAGGGTGGGGCGGGCTGGGCCGGGCGAGGAGGCGGTGGGAAGTCGGGGTGCCATGCGGTCAGCAACTTCTGAGGAAATGGCCCTTGTGTGGGGCGGGGGTGACGCATTCAGAGGAACCTGGACAGGCTGCAGGTAGGGGCAGGCAGGAACCTTTTGAAGTGCAGTAGAGGGAAATGCCAAGCCCTACCCCTTGGGAGGGACAACTGTATTCACCAGCACTGGTGGTTGTATGTCTGGGTGCAAAAGGTCTCTGCAGTTCAATCCAGTTGGCAGCTGGTCACAAACAGCGTTCTAGAAAGTTGCCTGGCAGAAAAGGACTTGGGGATGTTGTGTTGGTCAACAGCTCGTTGAGCAGGAGCCAGCAGTATGCCCAGGAGGCCAAGATGGCCAGTAACATCCTGGCTTGTATCAGAAATAGCACGGCCAGCAGTACAATGGAAGTGATGGTCCGTCTGTACTTGGCACTGGTGAGACCACACCTTGAGTACTGTGCTCAGTGTTGGTACCCCTCATGTGACGGTTTTACCTTGCTAGGCAGCTGAACTCCACCACAACTGCTCTCTCAGAAGAGGAGGGGAAGAAGAAAATGAAAGAAACAACTCACGGGTTGAGATAAGGACAATTTAACTCAAGGAAAAAAGAATTATTCAGGAAAAATTATTATTAATTACTTAGTTTGACTAAAGGGGAAAAAATAAAAACAATCAAAGGCTGTGTGGAAGTGCAGAGGAAAGAAATTACTCTCTGCTTCCCACAAACGAGCGATGCTTGACCACGTCCTTGAAGCAGGGCCTCAACACGCTTGGCCGTTGTTCTGGAGGACAGATGTTTTCACAACGAGAGCCCACCCCTCCCCTCCCCTCTTTTTCTTTTTTCCACCTTGTATTGCCGAGTGTGACATCAGATGGTATGGAATATCCCTTTGGCTGGTTTAGGTCAGCTGCCCTGGTGATGTTCCTTCCTCACCTTTTGCCCACCCCTGCTTTCTAGCTCTGGGAGGTGTTAGAGGGAGTCCTGATGCTGTGCCAGTATTGCTTAGCAGCAAGCACGACAGCGGTGTGATACCAGTGCTGTTCTAGCTACAAGTGCAGAGCAGAGCACAGCACTGTATGGGCTGCTGCAGGGAAAGTTAACAGACCCAGTACACCTCACTACAATAAAGATACTGAGTTTCTGGGAATACACTCGGAGAAGAGCAGCAAGGCTGGTGAGGCAACTAGAAAACGACGTGAGGAACAGCTAAGGGAACTGGGACTTAAGTCTGGAAAGAAGGTGGCAGTGGGGAGGCCACATTGACCTTACAGCTACTGAAAGGAGGTTGTAGCAAGGTGTCGGTCTCTTTTGTCAAGTGACAAGTGATAGGGTGTGAGGGAATGGCCTCAAGTTGTGCCAAGGGAGGTTTAGGTTGGACATCAAGAAGCATTTCTTCATGGCAGGGGTGGTTAGACAATAGAACAGGGAAGTGGTAGAGTCCCCATCCTTAAAAGTATTTAAGAGACTTTTGGACATAGCACTTAGGGATATGATTTAGTGGTAGCATTAGGTTGATGGTTGGACTTGATGGTCTTAAGGGTCTTTTCCAACATAAGCGATCAAAGTGGAGCAAGAATTCTTGTTGAGAATGGGGATTCAAATAACAAGTGCATTTTCGGGAACTGCCTCTATCCTTCATTGTAGGTGAACGCAGCTCTGTGGGCCCTCCAAGGAGGCACCTCTGTAGTGATTGCAAATGGAATCCACCCAAAGAACTTGGGTCATGTCATCACAGATTGTGGCAGGGAAGAAAGTTGGAACTTCTTTTTCAGAGGTAAACCTGCAGGTGAGTACAGAAGTAACATGTGCATTGGGAGCTGTAGACATTTCCTGAAAGTTTAGGGTTGAAATTTGGCTACGCCTGCCTGTTCAACAAATGGGAAACTATGCTCTGCTTGACAAATGGCTTTTGAAAGGTAATTTTTAATGTTGGAAGGGAACATCTTGAATCCTCCGCTCGGGTTCCTTCCAGCTGATGACTTGCTGCATCAGACTCACATTCAAAGAACTAAGTAGAATTTGTAGCGTTTTTAGTCTTGGAGGTTATCATCTATTTTTAACAAATTCAGGGTGAAAGCCTGCATGTAGAACATACTGCTGAACTAAGATACTGTGTAGTTTTATCTTCATCGTAAGTTCTTCTTATGAATCAGTCTTTTGTTACTGTGTGTAGGAATGTTTTCCTGCCTCTGTGTTGCTGTGACAATGTAACAACGGCCACAGAAAGTCAGACCAAAGATCTGTGATCCTAGCAGAACAGAAGGAGTGTAGAGTGCTACTTGTGACTTGCACTTTAAGAAAAGCAGATGCCTTGGAGTATAAAAATGCCTAATGGATTTCTTGTAAAAATTGGCCATATCCTTTGAACCCGTGTAAACACTTTGCATCCATGGGTCACAGCAGTCAGGAGCCTTAACTAGGTATTGTGTGTAAACTCTGGAGCTAGCACTATGTGAAGAACTGCTTCCCTTATTTTATGTGTGGGCAGGAGGAGAGTTGAAATTTGCTTCCCGCTAGCTTTTGATGCCCCCGCCTTCTGTATGGAAAGCACATGGGTGATCGATCTCTGTTCAACTTCTATGATATGAGACATCGTCTTTTTTTCTTAGTCCTTTTCTACAGGAACTGTTCCAAAAGTTTGGCGATCCCTGTTTCTCTTGGCTGAAACGGTTTTGATTCTACTGTGACCTTTTTAAGATGGGCAAAAATAAAATTTTGTGTAGCATCCAAGAGGCAAATGAACCTTCAGTTTATGAGATAGCAAGGCTAACTTTGAGTTTTGATTAGATTGGTGATGGTTTTTGTTGCCTTTCCTAGGCCTTTTCCAAAAGCTTAAACAGGTAAGTTGCTGTTTGATGCTGATGAGCATCGATGTTTTCATAGGATTATGTGCAGTACCAAGGCCTGGTTTCCCCTTTTGCCTGTTTTTGCCTTTTTTACAGATGTCAATGAGATCCCCTCCAAGCCTTCTCTTCTCCAGGCTGAACAGTCCCAGCTCTCCTAGCCTGTCCTCACAGGAAAGGTGCTTCAGTCCCTTATCATCCTCCTGCCCCTCCATTGGACTCTTTCCAGTGCGTCCAGGTTTCTCTTGTACTGGGAGGCCCAGACCCAGCACTCCAGGTGTGGCCTCACCATTCCTGACTAGAGGGGGAGGATCGCCTTTCTTGACCTGCTGGCAATATTTTACCTAACGTCACCCAGGGTACCATTAGCTGCTTTTGCAGCAAAGGCACATTGCTATTTCGTGTTCAGGTTGGTGTCCAACTGGAAACTTAGCTCCTTTTCTGTCATTTTCCTTTCTAGCAAAATGGGTGATACCGCTTTTCACTTTGTCCTACTGCAATAAATTTTGCATCAGTTATAAAGCTTTTCATCTTTTAATCCCAGTTCTCAGACAACTACAAATATGGTGAACAGCAAAAGTAAATGTGAAACTTTTACCGCGACCCTTCCTCTACCATGGAATGTGGTTACTCCCATTCTTTCTTTGTCTGCTGTCTTCCAAAACACAATTTAAATATTCAAAATATTCAGGTAACTTTTTGTAAAATAAACTCTTATCTCCTTCCACGTGTCACTTTCTTTCAAAGAACAAGAAAATACACTCTACTTTATAAAGTATGACCTCGCTTTAAAAAGCTCTTTGAACACTCCTAAATTAAGCCTTATTAATCAAGTGTCCGCTAGTTCTTTTCTTACACTTCCCACTATACCTCCTGTTATTTTCCTTAACATGGGAATTCCTGCTCTGGCAATTTCTGTAGGACACTTCTTCAGTAGAAGTCCAGGCATATTAGTCACATTTCAAGTCATCTGTTCTACAGACAATTTCAAGAGAGTTAAAAATGAAAACATAGCTTATCCATGAGCTACTGGGGAACTCCTTAGTGAAATGCTTCCTTCACCTTTTGACGTGTTACTTCTGTTTCAAAACTTGTTCTGTATCATTTCAGTTTGAGACAGATTCTTTGACATCCATGGCGAGAAAAAAAGGTAAACGATTGTGTAACAGTACTAGAAATGGGACAAACTTTGTCTTTGCGGATGTTACTTCATATGCAAATCATTTATATCATATTAGGTGTATATGTGATGGTAGGTGAAATCATTGTCAAATTTGCGCAGTTTTATTGTAGCTAATAAACTTGATGCTTTACGTTGTTCATCTTAGGTAGGTTTCTTGCTGTGGTATGGGAAACAGCTGATTTTTTTTCCCGGTTTGACCATTAGGTCACTTTTTCTTGAAACTAGACAGATAAATCTATCTTGAGCACATTTTTTTCTTTCTTCTAGGAAGATTGACATTTCCTTTGTTTAAACATCTAAGTCTGTCTACAGCAAAGCTGAACAGCTTGGCTATTGGGCTACGACAGATTGCAGCATCTTCACAGGACAGCGTCGGCTGCATAATTCGGAGAACACAAATAGCAAAAGATCTAGAGTTGGAGCAGGTGACAGTGCCTGTTGGGGTCCTTCTTGTGATTTTTTTTTTTTTTTTTTTGAGTCCCGTCCTGTCTTCCACAGGTATGTGAGGAGGGCGGAGAGATCTTTGATAACAAGTGTATTTCTATTGGTGAGTTATTGGAAGGCTGCAAGAAGTCTTGCCTCAAAAGCCTTTTGCTTGTATTCTTCTGAAATGAATTTTGTTGTCATCCCAATTATTTTTTCTACAGACACATTCTTGGGACTTGCTTCTGCAATGCTGAGAGTTATTCAGGGTTGGTTTGTGATACCCAACATAGAGAAGGAGTTAGCTTACATTCAGGTGGTGCGGTTTCTGCATGTGTCTTATAAGGTAGGTTCCCTGCTTAACTTGCAACTTACGAGGTTCCTACCAATGAGCACTTTGCTGTCCATGCCGAATGCAGCTGAACTGCAGGCTACGATTCAACATCAAATGTTTCATATAGATTGTTAATAACAAATTGCAACTGTTAAGAATATATGCTAAAAAAAAATAGCACAAAGTAGAAGTTCTAGGATTTGAGTGGTCTGTTAGAGCAGGTCCAGAGGAGGGCCACGAAGCTGATGAGGGCTGGAGGAGCTCTCCTATGAAGACAGGCTGAGAGAACAGGGGTTGCTCGGCCTAGAGAAGAGAGGGCTTTGAGGAGACCTTACAGTGGCCCTCTAGTACCTAAAGCAGGCTTTGGGAAAGCTGGGGAGGGACATTTTGTCAGGTAGTGTAGTGACAGGACAAGGAGTAATGGCTTTAAACTGAAAAAGGGTAGACTTAGATTAGATAAAAGGAAGAAAATATTTACTATGAGGGTGGTGAGGCACTGGAACAGGCTGCCTGGAGAAGTTGTGGATGCCCCATCCCTGGAAGTGTTTAAGGCCAGGCAGGACGGGGCTTTGAGCAATCTGGTCTAGTGGGAGGTGTCGTAGAATCATAGGATGGTTTGGGCTGGAAGGGAAGTTAAAAGTCATCTACTCCCCCCCCGCCATGGGCAAGGACACCTTCTGGTTATAAATGTGAAATCAGTGTGATAAAATAAAAGACTTCTGTATAAGGCAGCACAACAAAAATGTTCTTCATAGAAAGAGCTTATTAGCTAATTCTGGCCAGAATGATTAGGGATAAGAGTTCTTGCATCTGAAATAGTTTTATACAGCTACCGAATTTGTGCCAGAGCCTATGCTGAGGGTTTCCTTTGACTTACTCACTGCAGTCTCCCTTTGCCAGTAGTACCCTGAAGCTCAAGTTTGTTCCTGAAATGTTAAGATTACTTCATTTCTGGAGTTACATGTTCTGAGTTGGAAGAATTTCTTGGTGCTGTATATTAATATTGAGTAAGTCAGCAGAATTCAAAATCCTGTTCTTAATCTATTTTGCAGATGTTATTCTCACAGAGGAGTCAGATCTCTTTTTCTTTTTGTTTTAAATTCCGTTCTGACAGGTGTCTGCTTTGGCCATAGCTAGTGGAAATGGCTTGCTACTCAAAGGAGGGAAAGAGGCTGCATATAGCAATCAAATCTTTCATTGTCTGACCCAAGAAGCACTCTCCATTCACGGAGTCAAAGGTGCAGTGCAACTTGTAAGTGTCTAGAATTAAATCAACAACTTTTTTGCTGTGGCATGTATAAAAAGCACAGGCAGAGCTTGAGAATTCAGGCCATTGACTGTTTGTGTCACAGCTCTCATAGGTGAATACAAGAGAGGAAGCAGAAGATCTCTACCATTTGGAGAAGCTGATAGATCTAATCGTTCCACGTGGTTCGTCCCAGCTAGTCAGGAATATCCAGAAAGCTGCTAAGGGAAATCCAGTGATGGGACCTGGAAATAAGTTGCTTGCTACAATTACTTACAGACCACATACTTTCTAAAAACATAGGTACGAGGGCTAGGTGCAGTGTGTAGCTGTTTTTCCACTTCTAGTGTTACTGTTTTCTAGCCAGATCTTTCTTGAAATTATGTAATTGCTTTAAATAATTTAAAATAAACCCTGAACTAGGAGGATGTCATGATAGATAGCCAACGTAGCATTTCAGCTATTGTGCCTTATTGCTAGTTCATTGATCTTCTGTCTCTGAAAACTGAGGCTATATTTTTTTTTATGGCATAGACTATCCCTCTAGTGAAGTTTGAATCAGTTGTGGTTATGTCCTCTCCTAACTTTTAGCAGACCCTCGACTTTAACACTGTGGGGGAAAAAGAGAAAGCCTTGAAACTGCGTGAGCACTGTTTAGCAACAGCCAAAGCAGTGGTTTGTTTAAGGCACAAATCCAAAGGGTGGCAGTATAGGGACTGCTATGAAAGAAAGAAACTCCGTCCTAGCTATGCCCAGAACAACAAGCTGCACTTTTCACCTGTTAGTTAAGCATTGGTAAAATCTACAGCAGAAAATACTTCTGGTATTGCAGGTGAAGATTCATGCTGGGCCAAAGTTTGCCGCTTACTCGACGTTCAACCCCTCAGAAGTGAAATCTCTCCGCGCTGAATATGGGGATCTGGAGTGCTGCATTGAGGTTGCAGACAGTGTACAAGAGGCTGTTGAACATATCCACAAGTACGGAAGTTCTCACACGGATGTTACCGTCACAGAGAATGGTTTGTGACCGATCTGTTCCCTTAAGCTTCTGCTTTGGTTTCACTGTGGGATCTTGTTATTAGCATAACTACTTGCATTGCAGTAGTTTCCCTTATCTTGGTTCCGTAGTAAGCATAATCAACCGGAACCCTATGAGCTACATCTATCTATAGTTCTGTTTAATTGAAGGAAAACATGTTTTGTGCCCTTATTCCAGGAGGTGAAGGCCTGTGTTTGAGCAACCGGCCAACGGCAAGTCAACGCATGCTCTTGTCAGGCAGACTGCTTTGTGTTCTTGTGTTGTGCAGACTTACCACATCAGACAGTTCTGCAGAGACGTCTCCTGAATCCTGGAGATGTCTTTAGGCTTCTGAAGGAGGAAGAGGTGAGCTTCTCTAGAGGGAATATGGGTTGTGGGAAAGATCAGACTATATACGCTTTGTCTTCCCACGTCACTTTTAAGTCCTGCAAACAAGGACCACAAGCGTTTTTCCCCATCTCTCCCAGTCCTTTATTTCCCAGTTCCGCATCTGTAGCGTAAAAGCTGCGTGTATCTCAATTCCCAGTTTCTTGCTCCTTTGATGCTGTGAACTTCTGTTCCTGTGTGCCGCTCTGTGCTTTCTCCACTCCCCCGCATGAGGTTTGAACACTCTGCCGCTTCAAAACGTAGCTAGAGCTGCTCCCAGCCAAAGGATGGGATACTCTCGATACAAGCCTAAAACTTCTGAGAGTCAGCTACAGTAAGGTCATTTTGATTTGTGGCTCATCAGTGTAAGATTCAAGCAGGCATCTGTTTCTGCACCTTCTGCAGAACTTAAATGAGTAGCACCAAAAGGCTTGCTTTTGATACTGTAAGCCACTACCTGGCGCACCAGCGATTTACTTGGGTGTGTACTGGAGATAGAGTTCATCTTTAGCATTCGTCCCATTGCTCTGGGCGACTGACTTGCAGTTTACAGCCTTACAGAGAAAGGCATCCTCCGGAGTACTAAGGCTCGTACAACTCTGTTTGAGGTTGCTCCAGTCTCGCATGTTCTGTGCTGAACTGGTTTAATTAGCCAATTTCATGTGGTGTTTCTGCATTCTGTTTCCCCCAAAACTACTTTCCATATAAACTTAATAGAGGGCTTTCCATTATCTGGAACAGTTCGATGTATCCATTGAGATAATGTAGAGCTGAACATGTAGTTTAACCGTCTGACTGCAAAAGGAGGCGCAGGTTGTCTGGCGACGAGTCTGGTTGCCGGCGGTGAGGCGAGCAAGAGCCATCGGGGGTGACTCCCTGGACCGTTGGGCCGGGAGGGTTGGGGGGTGCGGCAGCCGGGCGCAGGTCCTCGCTGCGCTTGGTCGTTGGGCTGCGCTGTGCCTCTCCCTTCGGGGAGAGGCTTTTCTCTGCCTGCGTTCTGACAGCCGGCTCTCTCCTTGTTCTGCGGTTCACCAGGGCAGAAGCAGCTCCCCGCCGCTAGGACCCATGTGGGGTTTTTTGCCGAGCAAAGGTGGCGCACCGGGTAAACCGAGGGAAGATGCAGCTGGCGTGCTGCAGTCGCAGGTTTCCCAGGACAAAGAGCAGCCCGTGCGTCCCGACTGCCCAGGTAAGTCGCAGCGACCTCCGGGTGAAATCAAGGCGTGCTTGTAAACTTCCTGCAGCCCAGGCTCAAAGGCTTCATCAAATTTGCAGAAGCACGAACTGCTCGGAGCGGGGAAGCGCAGAGGGAAGCCGCATAGTGCCTGCCGAGTCGTAGTAGCTTCTTAGACCTAGAATGAATTGGCCTGTCAAGCTCTGTCTCTTTGTTGCTCAGTCTTTGGTACGAGAGGCTAAACTTTGTCCCGCCTCAGCTTTCAGAGTTGTCCTAGAAATAGACTGGTGCTTGTGGGGCTTTTCAGAATGCTGGTTGTGGTCAGTCAGGACAGACGTGAGAGGCAATTTCTTTCTGTCTGTCTGTCTATTGGTTATGTCCCAAGAGATTTGCTTGAACTGTGTGCAATAAAAGAGGCCTCGGGCCCGTACTGAGCAGCGAGACAGAGCAAAACTCCGGGTAAGCAGTGGCTATGGCAACGTTGCTTGGGAGTTGAGCGGCTGGGGGTCTTTCCAGCGGTGGGGGTCTTGCCAGTGGAACTCGGTACGCAGACAGAAACATGTCCTTCGAGGTCCTTGTCTGTCTTGTGTTGCAGCTGTGTTATTTGACCCATAATTGTATGGAGTTGCTAAATTCTAGAGGGGATGATAGAGACGTCCCTGGTTCAGCCTTTTTTTGCCACAGTCATTGCGGAAGTTTTGGAAAAACGAGTAGTATCCTTCTCTTTAAAATCACCTTTTAAAGTGTTCTTTCCACAGACTCCTGTCTGTGGTTTAGGTACTTGATTTGTGTGAAACAGTGCCAGACTTTCCTGTTAACGAGTGCCCCGATTGAGATTCCCTGTTGTCAGAGAACAAGAACCATCAGTGGTGCTTGGCAGTTTAAAACGTCTTGGCTTCTACAAAGGCTAACTTGCCAAAGCGAATGGGAAGTAGCCTAAAATCCAGTAAATGCGCTGAATAGAAAAGGTCCTCTTCTTGATGGGAAAAGAGCTTTGCAGAACATGAGCTCTGTTTCCCATAGGGCTCCCTGCTTACCCACCTGTTCAGCGATTACTGCAGGCTTTGACTGGTCCCCTCAGGTCCAATATCGCACACGCACTGTGCTGCAGATGGTACCTTAGCTTCCTTGCCGTCTCGTGCTGTGTTACTTGTACCCGCAGAAAACTTACTTCAGTGTCACAGAAACCCCATGGGAAGCATCCCTGACTCATGCTGGTAGGACCATCCCGTTGTGGCTGGTAAAATCTAGGAGCAGGATGATGCTTGTAAGAATGTAACCTATGGAGGAGAAGACAACAGTCTCCTGTTAGGCAACTGGTTTTCGAGACTGGTTTCCCCACCCTCCTGCGCATTTTGAAGGAGGCAGTCCCTAAGCTGATGCAATTCAAGTGCATCTAAGCTGCAGGTTGTTACTTCCATAAGCTATAAAGGAACTTAATGTGTTTTGTTTTGTTTTAAATCGAGGCTTGTGTGCGTGCGTTTTGGCTTGTCCCGATGGCTGGTGTAGATGATCGCTCACGTGCCCCAAAGCTCCTTGTGCTGATGTTGGATCTGCCCCTCGGTAAAGGACCGCATGCCGTGTGTTCAGCTTTTCTTTCTTACTGTGTCATCCGTATGTATGTATTTATTTACTTCTCTGAAGGAAAGGGTGGATTTTTCATGGGTCTCTCTGTGCGTGTATCGAACCAGGCCGCAGTAAATACGTGTAAGCGAGTAGGCTGCAGTGCGTCCTGGACAGTATCAGAGTGCTACTCTGCTAGCAGTGGAGAGCCAGGTGAAGGTGTCCAGGGTAAGGACTTGTTCTGCCTCAAGTTGAATGGAAAGTTTCAGAAGTTGAGCATCCCGGGGGATGTTTGTAGGACTGTTGTTAGACGATAAAAGTTCAGATGGCTGTCGACGAAGGGGATTTTGTTGGCTCTTTTCGATAGCAGTTCCTGCCAAAGATCGCATCGGTCACAAAAGGTAGTAGTAACCTTGCGGTTTCTATGTTCTGTAGCGTCTGTAGCAAAATACACTGGCAGATGAATAAATGAGCAGGTACAAATACACGTGACTCTATAGCTGAGACTAAATAACGTGCAGTTTCTTCTGTGTTTTATCTTTCAAAGCACGTTGTTGCTGAGTGCCTGAGCTCTTTGCTCACGTTACCAAGGAAAGGAATGGTTGTGCTTCTTCCCCCCTCATCTCTCTTTTTTTTCTTTTTTGTTTTCTCTCCTCTTCTCCTTTGATGACAGGGACTCAAAATGTTTTCCTCGGATGTCCACGTGAAAATTAAAATAAATAAATAAATAAATGCTGATGGTGAACACACTGACAGAATTGGGTGACGTTTTCAAGGTAGAGAAGGGCGAAGAATGTGGAAATTCCTAGTACATTAGTGGTGCTCTGTTAACAAAACTGACGTATACGCCACTTGCTGTTTCTAGTTTTTTGGTTTGGTTTTCCTTTCTGTAGTCTCCCCGAAGGCTTTCGTGGACACATGGTGTATCTTTTCTGTTCTTCCAGTATTCATTTGTCAGGAAAGACGACCATGAAATCCGAGGGCTATGGACAACCATCCACCAGGTGGTTGTTGCAGACTCCATCGGTCATGTTATTTGTGCTTTTAGCTCGCCCTTTCCTATATCTTGAGTTGAATTTTTTTTTTTTGCAACGCTATGTTTGCAGTGATAGCATTGCTGCCGAGGTATTTTTGACTAAAAATGATCTTAACTGTAGTAGTGAATTCACAGAGTGTGGCTTTGTGTAACAACTCCCATTATCACAACTTTTTTTTTTTTCCTCTGTCACAGATAGGAGGAAAGCTCTTTCCAGAGAGATGGAAAGAAAGTTGTTTCAGAATATGTTCAGAATGTCTGAAGTTGTTTCAGAATATTTTTTTTTAGTAGTTAACGGTATTACAGCCCATAGAGCAATTTCTTTGTGCATGAGAACTCGTGGGTTAACTGAAAGTTACTTGTTTTATTATAAAACTAGGATTTGAAGCCACAGGCATTCAGAAATGCATATGATATGCCTTGTCGCAGTCTTCTAGATCAGCTAACCAGAATGAGAACCAATCTTCTGAAAACACACAGGGATATCGTGTGGCAGGATGAAGGTAAATCGCCACAATTATTTATTAACATTCTGGTACAGCTATTTAATTCACCTAAGTAGTGTTTCTGTCCTCGGTGTGGGAGAGCAAGTAGACTTTGCATCGTTTTTTGGGTCAGTCGTCCTTCCCTAGATTCTGAAGGGAAAGAATGGAACTTCTGCTTTCTGTCACAAAACATGTTGTGCGTGCTTGGAATTTGAAAACTAAATTTCATGGGTGAGCTTTCCTATGCAACAAGATGCAGTAGATGGTTTTTATAGTGATGGTGAAAGGAAAGAGGGGCTTTATTTGCCTTTTGCTTTTCCTTTGTAGAGGGAGGGAATAGTGATTTCTAGTTCTTAAATGCTAACACTTGAAATGGAAGCATGCGAGGCTTGTATTTCCTTAGTTTTAAGGTAGACTAAATTTAGATACCTTGTTCTGCTGCAGACTGCCTTCACAGCGTTCCTGTTGCTCAAATGGGAAATTATCAGGAGTACTTGAAAATGATGCCTTCACCCCTTCGGGAGATTGATCCAGATCAACCAAAAAGGCTTCATACATTTGGCAATCCGTTCAAACAGGATAAGAAGGTAGGAAAAGTCTTGCTATCTGCTGTATCATTATTTTGAAAAGTAACTGAATTGTAACACAGAGGCAATTACACTGGTAGTGAATTGACGAAGCAATTATTTTTTACTTAAAAAAAAAAAAAAGTCTTTTCAGGGTATGATGATAGATGAAGCAGATAAATTTGTTGCTGGGCCTCAGAATAAGATCAAGCGTCCTGGAGAGGCCAATACTCCAGCATCACTAAAGAGAAGGCATAGCATGTCACCACTACCGTGATGGCCACAGTCACTGTTGTGACAAACCATGTTGGTGGAAAAGGGCCACCCTGTGCTGCTGGATCTCCATCATATCTGAACCTCAGAGGCATGCCAACAAATAAAGGTATGTTGGAGTTGTTGTAGTACAGGAGCTTGTGTGGTCATAAGTGGAAATATGTGTGCAAAAAAAAAAAGGTCTCTGTGCTTTCTATGTTAATTCAAAAGGACACGTAAGTTTTAGAGTTAATTGGGACTGAATTTCTTTGGTTGGCTTAGACAAACAGGCTGTTGCTATAGCTAACGAAGTCCTGAATGAGCAATAATTTTGAACTGTTTTTAAAAAGTGCTGAAACCTTTCACCATGATGGTTTGGAGGTAGCCAGGATTTCATTTCAGCCGTTAGTTCTCATTTGTGTATTCTATAGTGGGGAAGGGAGAAGTGGGGAAGGAAAGTGTAAAAAAAAAAAAAAAAAAAAAAAAAAAAAAGTTTAAATTTCTCACAAATAGTACTTTTACCCACCTGTTGCAGCAGAGTCAAAAGAAAAATTTGCTGGAACTGGGGGAAGGAGGGGAAACTTTAGTTTACTTGGAAGTCATAACACTGAAATGGGACTACAGAAAATAACTTCACGACAGTCATATGAGACGGTAGCAGTCCAAAAGAAGGTATTCCTGTGGTTGTGTCAAAGGGTGAATAAAAGTACTGAAGTGATCTGACAGTGCTGAGTAACTCTCTACACAGTACTTTAAACAAGAAGGGATGCAGAATAATTTCCTTCTGTGTTTTTGATACTGCAGTTATGCACTACTAAGATACATCTTCTTAATTTTCAGACACTGGTAACAGTATTGTCCAAGATGGTAATGGAGAGAAGAAAGCAGAAAATTGTCAGTTGCTGGAAAAGCAAATTGATGGCTTGTCTGTGCAAATGGCTTCTTCGGTTTCAGCTGTTATGGGAGAGGATGAAATGTTACCCGGTGACTTAAACTCTCTACCTGGTGAGTTCAGTTGCTTAAATGAAGATGGTTTGGATCATAAGCCTGCTACCAATGCACTTGTTCGAGGGCCTCTAAATTACAGTGCGGCCGGAGATGACCAAAAACGGGTGATGGATTCTACTTCTGAATCTGTGCTGAATTCATTTAAAATAACACCGACGATGTTGGAGGGAAGCGATGCTGATATCAAAATTAGAGTGATGAAAGAGGTTCGCAAACATGGAAGAAGTAAGTTCTTTATTAGTGTATTAAAAATAGGCTAGGGATACAGAAGACTTTTCTTGAAATGAGGATCTATTTTGAAAATAAAACCTCAGATTTTGAATCATTTTTGATTACTTGTGTACGAGTAGTAGAAGAACAAGAAAGTAAGTACATGTATTCACAGTCCAACTTTATATCCTCACCATACTTACTGCAGCACTCTTAAGCAGGCTTAGTCACAGCACCATTCATGTTTTCGTAGTTGGTTCAGATAAGAAAATACAGAAACCAAGGAAAAAATACCATTGTTTCACATCTAATGTGTCCAGTTCATTCTTTTGCACTACTTTTTTTTTATTTAAACTTTATACAAGACAATCATATTAATTGTGCTCATGCTCCACATAGATTAGTCATCTTGTAAAGAGTAGTTATCTTAGACCTCTGCTTTCAAAAATGACAGCTCTAGGTTGAAACATGGCTTGGGATCCCTTTGTTTCTATTAACTGCTAATCATGGCAGTGTGTTCATGGAGATACAAGGCTTCTCTGCTGATTAAACCTAGACTGCATTTTCCAAGGGCAGGTGTTTCTAGATATTGGTCTTTTAAGAGAACAAAATTTTTCAGCGCTGCATTTGAATACCAGCTAATCAATATCACTTCAAATTATTGTTATGCTGGCTTTTTTCTTGTCTTATATGCATTACTGTATGCAGAAATGGGAAACTCTAGGCTTTGTTATTTTTCCTTTGGCTGTTAAGATTTATTGAAAATGCATTTGCAAGATCTGTTTCTAACATCTGTTTTGGATCTTTTCTCTAAGATTATGAAAAAATCTTCTCTCTTCTTGAGGAGGTACAAGGACCAATGGAAATTCAGAAGTATTTCAATGAATTTGCTGTAAAGGAAGCAGCAAGGTTTGTATAGATATAAATGATTCAGAGTTAAATGCTAACGTTGTTCATGATGGTAAATCTCAATTTTTTCCAAAACAAAAAACTTTGTTTTGACATACTTAAATTACCACAGTTTTAGTGGTCAAACTGCCGTTGTATTTTCTGAAGTAAATGGTCGTTACCTAGAGCTGAAGTGTGAAATAGAAAGATATGGGTGGTTATGGAAGAAAGACCCAGAATTTGCCTGGGTTGGGGAAAAATGGCTGTATCAAATTAAATTTGCCATTCTCACGTCAGAAATGAGGGAAGCTCTTCCATGCTGGAAACAGAGAGCCTCTGGTAATACTGTTTGTCGTGGCAAAATAGTACTGAGTTATTTAACTGTTATTTTTGGAAAGAAAAATGAAATTACTTCCCTTCTCTTCCCTAGGTTTAAAAAACGTGTCTTAATACAACACTTAAAGAGAATACTAGAGGAACTAGAGTTCAACAGCCTACCCAACAGAGTTAATCATGTCAACAGTAGATAATAGTGTACCAGCCAGAGGAATACGGACCAGGAATGAGTTTGCTGTGCCACAGAAGAGTGGAAGAGGATGTAGCTGTTGCCCTCACCATCCTGGCAGTCAAGTGATTTTACTGTCAGAGTCTGAGAAGAAGCAGCAGAGCTTTAACTTAATGAACCTCTGTCGGCAGAAGCTGGGCTGTAACCTTAAGGACGTGCTATGAAAGGTGTGGCTTTTTTCCTGTGGAGGGTGCTATTTGCTCAACAGGCTGAAGAAAATAACCATTGCTGCCCCTCCTGCAGGTGGTGAGAATTTACTCATTTGAACACTGTCATTAGCTGTTTTACGTGCTATAAGCAGCAGATCGCACTAAAATGGGGCACTGTCAAATGCACACGCTGTCTGCATCGTGGAGAGATCCCACGTGTTGCCCCCCCAAAAAACAAACAAACAAAAAACCTCCCAGAAACACCTGCACTGGTAATATTGCATGTTGCCAGCACAGAGACAAGGGTCTTTTTCCCGAGAACTGCTAGCCATGCCTTTAAACTTGAGATTCAGTGTAGATTGAGTGTAAAGAAACTGCTATTGTGTTAATGAAAGCTAAAGACAGACCTGTGATTGTTACCACCTGGTGGTCACTAAACAATCTACCTCAGACTCTCTTCTATTTTGTCTGCAGACATTATGAAAGTGCACCTGAGGCTTCCCAGGTCCCCGACTTCAGTTCTCTTTCATCCTGTGAGGAGGACGGAGATTCTTCAGGTGGCCTTGGCACACGCTGTGCTTTGGAAGCACTAAAAGGAAACGTTTTTAAAAAACGTGTATTTTAATGTTCATACAAAAGAGATTATTTTTGAACAGTATTGTTACTGGATCACTAATTTGGTATTTTAACTGTATAATTTTTTTTTAGTACATAGGTATATGTATAAAATAAACCGTTTTATTGATTTTTATTAAGTGCTAGTCTGAGGAGTGTGTAGCGGGCAGCGCTGAATTCCTCGAATTGTCTGTTACCAACAGACCGCTAATATTTTTTGTGAAACCAGTCTGCAAACCCTGAAACTCCACTTCTGGTAATAGCTGCAGAATGTGTTTGTACTTACCTCCCAGTAGCACGTACTGTGGAGCACCTGCCTCATCAGTCAGCTCAGCCTGTGCAGGGTGTACGTTTTTGCTCCAAGTATTAAAGGCACCAAGTTCCAGCTTACCAAATCCTTTGTTACCGGAGTTAATATCCTCTCCTCCGTTCCTCTTACTCTTTTGTTCAAAGGTAATGTGAATCACAGAAAATGCAACGAAGACTGAAGCACCTACACATAATTAATTTTGTCTTTTTAAACAGTAATATGCCAGTAGTAAATGGCTCTTCAGATGATTTTATTTTCAGTTGTTCTCATTTAAAAACATCTTCCTACTCCTTTAACAGCTTTCTTTTAAAAGACAGGTTGAAGTTGTGCTCGTGTTAACAAGCTCTTTACAAAGTACTGTGAATATCCTGAGGATTCCACTTGACCAGCCAGCAGAAGAGGCAGGGAAACAGATTTAAGTTGATGGCCTGAACTTCTGTTGCTATTAGTATTTCTAGTACTAGCCAGCCTGTGAGACGTCTTTTCCTTCTCCTGTGAAGCAGTGCCCTTGTCTTTCTGGAAGAGGTTGTTTGACCATTGGAATTACACCAGTGAGATTCAAGAAGGAAATAAAATCCAAAAGCAGCGTATCTTTATTACGATGTTAAGTGAAAAAGTGACACACAAAAGAAGTTGTTATAAACATTTCTGAACTCTTCTCTTAGCGGTAATGTACTCATCTGTACAGCTGAACATACTTAAAAAAACACAGTAATAACTTGGAATACAGTGATACGTAGGGCAATCCATCCCTTCAGGATCATTAGACGGCAGCTGTATGTCACCACAATACACCTCTCTTGCCTAATGGTGGACTTTTAAGAGGGAATTTATTTACAGTAGGTCAGGTATACTGTGTGTATGTGGTTTTGAAATGCCAGGTTATGTGCATAGAATTGCCTATAATACACTATTTTTTAAATAGGTGGTGGTAAGAGGAGACAGCTTTCTTCTAGTAGATTCTTATTTAAGTTTCTTTCACGATTCCAGGGGCACTCACTTGACCGTGATGTGCCTGAGCAAGGGCTGTGACCTGGTTAGCATCTAAACCTACTCATCTGATGTGGTACAGCTGTCTGCTAAATTAGCTACAGGAAGATGGTGACTTCAACTCAGACAGTTCTCTCTTACCTCACTATTGTTTTATCTGGTTAATTTTATAGTAATTTGGATTAGAACAGCGGAGGGAAAAGATGCCTTACACTGAAATGGACGCGAGTCTGTGAGAAGAAAGCCAGACGTCCTTGGAGACTGTGCCAATGAAAAGATGAAGAAAAATGAGTGGAATAAATCTCAGTGCATGTAGAACTGCATCCCAAATGGAGCACAGAAGGAAGGTTGCTTGCTCAGAAAACCAGCGGATGCTTCATGCCCGTGTTAAAGAGAATATTAACAGAGAGAGTTCTTTGTAAGACAAGGGGCCATGCGTGGTGTGGGTAGCAAATACATTGGAAAAAATACAGCCACAAGCTCTGAATGGCACCGTCTGGTGGGTGTAATCCGCCTGACAAGCCCTCCCGCGGGCGCCCTCTGCCGCCACCTGCTGGTGGGAAAGGGGTACTGCAGGCGGCCCTGTGCCGCGGAGGCGCCCGCGGGCGCCCTCTTCGGCCACCTGCTGGTCGGGAAGGGGTACTGCAGGTGGCCGAGAGCCGCGCATGCGCGGAGGCGGCCGCGGGCGCCCTCTTCCGCCACCTGCTGGTGCGAAAGGGGTACTGCAGGTGGCCGGGAGCCGCGCATGCGCGGAGGCGGCCGCGGGCGCCCTCTTCCGCCACCTGCTGGTGGGAAAGGGGTACTGCAGGTGGCCGGGAGCCGCGCATGCGCGGTGGCGCCCGCGGGCACCCTCTTCCGCCAGCTGCTGGTGGGAAAGGGGTACTGCAGGCGGCCCTGTGCCGCGGAGGCGCCCGCGGGCGCCCTCTTCCGCCACCTGCTGGTGCGAAAGCGGTACTGCAGGCGTCCCTGTGCCGCGCATGCGCGGTGGCGACCGCGGGAGCCCTATGCCGCCAGCTGCTCGTGGGAAAGGGGTACTGCAGGCGGCCCTGTGCCGCGGAGGCGCCCGCGGGCGCCCTCTTCGGCCACCTGCTCGTGGGAAAGGGGTACTGCAGGCGGCCGAGAGCCGCGCATGCGCGGTGGCGCCCGCGGGAGCCCTCTGCCGCCAGCTGCTGGTGGGAAAGGGATACTGCAGGCGGCCGGGAGCCGCGCATGCGCGGTGGCGCCCGCGGGCGCCCTCTGCCGCCGCCTTCTGGTGGGAAAGCGGTACTGCAGGCGGCCGGGAGCCGCGCATGCGCGGTGGCGCCCGCGGGTGCCCTCTGCCGCCACCTTCTGATGGGAAAGGGGTACTGCAGGCGGCCGGGAGCCGCGCATGCGCGGAGGCGCCCGCGGGCGCCCTCTGCCGCCACCTGCTGGTCGGAAAGGGGTACTGCAGGCGGCCCTGTGCCGCGCATGCGCGTTGGCTCCCGCGGGAGCCCTCTTCCGCCACCTGCTGGTGCGAAAGGGGTACTGCAGGCGTCCCTGTGCCGCGCATGCGCGGAGGCGCCCGCGGGCGCCCTCTGCCGCCACCTGCTGGTGCGAAAGGTTTAGTGCAGGTGTCTGGGCACCGCGCATGTGCGGTGCTTATTACATCGTTGGTTTTTTGGATGGGTAATTTCCTTCGTTCCTAGATTTTTCTTCATATGTAAATGAAAGGTTTGAGCTAATTCCCGTTGAAAATATTTCAGTTACTTGCTTGGTTGTATTGTCCTTTCTATGTTCAAAGCTGAAGCAAAAGTATGGTGATTTTTGCTTCTAGAAACCCCCCAGTTCTTTTGTCTGCACTCCGCATGCTGTAAACTAGGGGAAGGGGGAAAAAATAAAAATAAAATAAATAAAAGAACACAGCTGCTGCTGCTCCTGCTCTCTTTCTTGTGGTTTGCCCCCTCCCCTTTCCCAGGTGATTGGGTTTAGGTGCTGGGCGGGGCCAAATGTTATATGAGCCCTAGGCATGCTATCAGAGAGCTCCTTCTGCCTGGGCTGCTCTTTCGGGTCAGTGCTTTGTTTATTCTTCAGTTAGTTACATGCAGGGTTGTTTTGGTGGGTCAGAGTCTAGTAGGATCTGTTAGAGGAAACCAATCTAGTAGTATGTGCCTTTCTTGCATGAAGCTCTTTGCAGGTGATTAATTGTTATAGCACGTTTATGGATAGGATGTCAATGTTATTTAGTGTGTTTGTTTTGTCGTTCTAGGTCCCTCGTGATTTTTGCAGGGTTACAGGGCAGATGCCACCAGGTCTGCCCCTTTTGTTGTTTTTGTTTGTTTTGTTTGATTTTTTTTTTTTTTTTTCTTTTTCTTTTTTGGAAGGAAGGAGGGGGAGGCTGGCTGCCAGGTCTTCTCAGCAGCCACTGAGGACAGAAGTGGTTATGTGAATGGCAGGGAACCGAGGGTGGAAGTGACCTCAGGGTGTGCCTTCAGTGATGGCCAAAGACGCTCTGTGGCTGGCTAGACCTTGAGGGCGGATGTGGCGTCACAGCGAGCCTTCACTGAGGGCAGAAACAACCCATCATTGGCTGGAAACCCAGGGCGGTTGTGACGGTAGGGCGAACCGTCACTGAGGGCAGAAGCACCCTGTGATTGAGTGGGAACCGAGCATGGAAGTGACATAAAGTGTGCCTTCAGTCAGGGCGGAAGCACTTTATGATTGGCTGGCAACCCAGGGCGGAAGCGATGGCAGGGCGTGCCTTCACTGAGGGTGGAATCCCTTGCTGATTGGCTGGGAACCTGAGGGCGGAAGTGATGTTCTGTCTGCCTTCACTCAGGGCAGAAACACTCTGTGATTGGCTCAGAGGAACCCAGGGCGGAAGTGGCCTGCAGGGCTTGCTGCCACTATGGGCGCAAGCTGTCAGGCGGGGCTGGGATGCCGAGGCGCGGTGCCGCAACGAGGTTGGTCGTTTGTTTGGTGGTTGGTGCCGCCCCAGGGTGGGGCGGGCTGGGCCGGGCGAGGAGGCGGTGGGAAGTCGGGGTGCCATGCGGTCAGCAACTTCTGAGGAAATGGCCCTTGTGTGGGGCGGGGGTGACGCATTCAGAGGAACCTGGACAGGCTGCAGGTAGGGGCAGGCAGGAACCTTTTGAAGTGCAGTAGAGGGAAATGCCAAGCCCTACCCCTTGGGAGGGACAACTGTATTCACCAGCACTGGTGGTTGTATGTCTGGGTGCAAAAGGTCTCTGCAGTTCAATCCAGTTGGCAGCTGGTCACAAACAGCGTTCTAGAAAGTTGCCTGGCAGAAAAGGACTTGGGGATGTTGTGTTGGTCAACAGCTCGTTGAGCAGGAGCCAGCAGTATGCCCAGGAGGCCAAGATGGCCAGTAACATCCTGGCTTGTATCAGAAATAGCACGGCCAGCAGTACAATGGAAGTGATGGTCCGTCTGTACTTGGCACTGGTGAGACCACACCTTGAGTACTGTGCTCAGTGTTGGTACCCCTCATGTGACGGTTTTACCTTGCTAGGCAGCTGAACTCCACCACAACTGCTCTCTCAGAAGAGGAGGGGAAGAAGAAAATGAAAGAAACAACTCACGGGTTGAGATAAGGACAATTTAACTCAAGGAAAAAAGAATTATTCAGGAAAAATTATTATTAATTACTTAGTTTGACTAAAGGGGAAAAAATAAAAACAATCAAAGGCTGTGTGGAAGTGCAGAGGAAAGAAATTACTCTCTGCTTCCCACAAACGAGCGATGCTTGACCACGTCCTTGAAGCAGGGCCTCAACACGCTTGGCCGTTGTTCTGGAGGACAGATGTTTTCACAACGAGAGCCCACCCCTCCCCTCCCCTCTTTTTCTTTTTTCCACCTTGTATTGCCGAGTGTGACATCAGATGGTATGGAATATCCCTTTGGCTGGTTTAGGTCAGCTGCCCTGGTGATGTTCCTTCCTCACCTTTTGCCCACCCCTGCTTTCTAGCTCTGGGAGGTGTTAGAGGGAGTCCTGATGCTGTGCCAGTATTGCTTAGCAGCAAGCACGACAGCGGTGTGATACCAGTGCTGTTCTAGCTACAAGTGCAGAGCAGAGCACAGCACTGTATGGGCTGCTGCAGGGAAAGTTAACAGACCCAGTACACCTCACTACAATAAAGATACTGAGTTTCTGGGAATACACTCGGAGAAGAGCAGCAAGGCTGGTGAGGCAACTAGAAAACGACGTGAGGAACAGCTAAGGGAACTGGGACTTAAGTCTGGAAAGAAGGTGGCAGTGGGGAGGCCACATTGACCTTACAGCTACTGAAAGGAGGTTGTAGCAAGGTGTCGGTCTCTTTTGTCAAGTGACAAGTGATAGGGTGTGAGGGAATGGCCTCAAGTTGTGCCAAGGGAGGTTTAGGTTGGACATCAAGAAGCATTTCTTCATGGCAGGGGTGGTTAGACAATAGAACAGGGAAGTGGTAGAGTCCCCATCCTTAAAAGTATTTAAGAGACTTTTGGACATAGCACTTAGGGATATGATTTAGTGGTAGCATTAGGTTGATGGTTGGACTTGATGGTCTTAAGGGTCTTTTCCAACATAAGCGATCAAAGTGGAGCAAGAATTCTTGTTGAGAATGGGGATTCAAATAACAAGTGCATTTTCGGGAACTGCCTCTATCCTTCATTGTAGGTGAACGCAGCTCTGTGGGCCCTCCAAGGAGGCACCTCTGTAGTGATTGCAAATGGAATCCACCCAAAGAACTTGGGTCATGTCATCACAGATTGTGGCAGGGAAGAAAGTTGGAACTTCTTTTTCAGAGGTAAACCTGCAGGTGAGTACAGAAGTAACATGTGCATTGGGAGCTGTAGACATTTCCTGAAAGTTTAGGGTTGAAATTTGGCTACGCCTGCCTGTTCAACAAATGGGAAACTATGCTCTGCTTGACAAATGGCTTTTGAAAGGTAATTTTTAATGTTGGAAGGGAACATCTTGAATCCTCCGCTCGGGTTCCTTCCAGCTGATGACTTGCTGCATCAGACTCACATTCAAAGAACTAAGTAGAATTTGTAGCGTTTTTAGTCTTGGAGGTTATCATCTATTTTTAACAAATTCAGGGTGAAAGCCTGCATGTAGAACATACTGCTGAACTAAGATACTGTGTAGTTTTATCTTCATCGTAAGTTCTTCTTATGAATCAGTCTTTTGTTACTGTGTGTAGGAATGTTTTCCTGCCTCTGTGTTGCTGTGACAATGTAACAACGGCCACAGAAAGTCAGACCAAAGATCTGTGATCCTAGCAGAACAGAAGGAGTGTAGAGTGCTACTTGTGACTTGCACTTTAAGAAAAGCAGATGCCTTGGAGTATAAAAATGCCTAATGGATTTCTTGTAAAAATTGGCCATATCCTTTGAACCCGTGTAAACACTTTGCATCCATGGGTCACAGCAGTCAGGAGCCTTAACTAGGTATTGTGTGTAAACTCTGGAGCTAGCACTATGTGAAGAACTGCTTCCCTTATTTTATGTGTGGGCAGGAGGAGAGTTGAAATTTGCTTCCCGCTAGCTTTTGATGCCCCCGCCTTCTGTATGGAAAGCACATGGGTGATCGATCTCTGTTCAACTTCTATGATATGAGACATCGTCTTTTTTTCTTAGTCCTTTTCTACAGGAACTGTTCCAAAAGTTTGGCGATCCCTGTTTCTCTTGGCTGAAACGGTTTTGATTCTACTGTGACCTTTTTAAGATGGGCAAAAATAAAATTTTGTGTAGCATCCAAGAGGCAAATGAACCTTCAGTTTATGAGATAGCAAGGCTAACTTTGAGTTTTGATTAGATTGGTGATGGTTTTTGTTGCCTTTCCTAGGCCTTTTCCAAAAGCTTAAACAGGTAAGTTGCTGTTTGATGCTGATGAGCATCGATGTTTTCATAGGATTATGTGCAGTACCAAGGCCTGGTTTCCCCTTTTGCCTGTTTTTGCCTTTTTTACAGATGTCAATGAGATCCCCTCCAAGCCTTCTCTTCTCCAGGCTGAACAGTCCCAGCTCTCCTAGCCTGTCCTCACAGGAAAGGTGCTTCAGTCCCTTATCATCCTCCTGCCCCTCCATTGGACTCTTTCCAGTGCGTCCAGGTTTCTCTTGTACTGGGAGGCCCAGACCCAGCACTCCAGGTGTGGCCTCACCATTCCTGACTAGAGGGGGAGGATCGCCTTTCTTGACCTGCTGGCAATATTTTACCTAACGTCACCCAGGGTACCATTAGCTGCTTTTGCAGCAAAGGCACATTGCTATTTCGTGTTCAGGTTGGTGTCCAACTGGAAACTTAGCTCCTTTTCTGTCATTTTCCTTTCTAGCAAAATGGGTGATACCGCTTTTCACTTTGTCCTACTGCAATAAATTTTGCATCAGTTATAAAGCTTTTCATCTTTTAATCCCAGTTCTCAGACAACTACAAATATGGTGAACAGCAAAAGTAAATGTGAAACTTTTACCGCGACCCTTCCTCTACCATGGAATGTGGTTACTCCCATTCTTTCTTTGTCTGCTGTCTTCCAAAACACAATTTAAATATTCAAAATATTCAGGTAACTTTTTGTAAAATAAACTCTTATCTCCTTCCACGTGTCACTTTCTTTCAAAGAACAAGAAAATACACTCTACTTTATAAAGTATGACCTCGCTTTAAAAAGCTCTTTGAACACTCCTAAATTAAGCCTTATTAATCAAGTGTCCGCTAGTTCTTTTCTTACACTTCCCACTATACCTCCTGTTATTTTCCTTAACATGGGAATTCCTGCTCTGGCAATTTCTGTAGGACACTTCTTCAGTAGAAGTCCAGGCATATTAGTCACATTTCAAGTCATCTGTTCTACAGACAATTTCAAGAGAGTTAAAAATGAAAACATAGCTTATCCATGAGCTACTGGGGAACTCCTTAGTGAAATGCTTCCTTCACCTTTTGACGTGTTACTTCTGTTTCAAAACTTGTTCTGTATCATTTCAGTTTGAGACAGATTCTTTGACATCCATGGCGAGAAAAAAAGGTAAACGATTGTGTAACAGTACTAGAAATGGGACAAACTTTGTCTTTGCGGATGTTACTTCATATGCAAATCATTTATATCATATTAGGTGTATATGTGATGGTAGGTGAAATCATTGTCAAATTTGCGCAGTTTTATTGTAGCTAATAAACTTGATGCTTTACGTTGTTCATCTTAGGTAGGTTTCTTGCTGTGGTATGGGAAACAGCTGATTTTTTTTCCCGGTTTGACCATTAGGTCACTTTTTCTTGAAACTAGACAGATAAATCTATCTTGAGCACATTTTTTTCTTTCTTCTAGGAAGATTGACATTTCCTTTGTTTAAACATCTAAGTCTGTCTACAGCAAAGCTGAACAGCTTGGCTATTGGGCTACGACAGATTGCAGCATCTTCACAGGACAGCGTCGGCTGCATAATTCGGAGAACACAAATAGCAAAAGATCTAGAGTTGGAGCAGGTGACAGTGCCTGTTGGGGTCCTTCTTGTGATTTTTTTTTTTTTTTTTTTGAGTCCCGTCCTGTCTTCCACAGGTATGTGAGGAGGGCGGAGAGATCTTTGATAACAAGTGTATTTCTATTGGTGAGTTATTGGAAGGCTGCAAGAAGTCTTGCCTCAAAAGCCTTTTGCTTGTATTCTTCTGAAATGAATTTTGTTGTCATCCCAATTATTTTTTCTACAGACACATTCTTGGGACTTGCTTCTGCAATGCTGAGAGTTATTCAGGGTTGGTTTGTGATACCCAACATAGAGAAGGAGTTAGCTTACATTCAGGTGGTGCGGTTTCTGCATGTGTCTTATAAGGTAGGTTCCCTGCTTAACTTGCAACTTACGAGGTTCCTACCAATGAGCACTTTGCTGTCCATGCCGAATGCAGCTGAACTGCAGGCTACGATTCAACATCAAATGTTTCATATAGATTGTTAATAACAAATTGCAACTGTTAAGAATATATGCTAAAAAAAAATAGCACAAAGTAGAAGTTCTAGGATTTGAGTGGTCTGTTAGAGCAGGTCCAGAGGAGGGCCACGAAGCTGATGAGGGCTGGAGGAGCTCTCCTATGAAGACAGGCTGAGAGAACAGGGGTTGCTCGGCCTAGAGAAGAGAGGGCTTTGAGGAGACCTTACAGTGGCCCTCTAGTACCTAAAGCAGGCTTTGGGAAAGCTGGGGAGGGACATTTTGTCAGGTAGTGTAGTGACAGGACAAGGAGTAATGGCTTTAAACTGAAAAAGGGTAGACTTAGATTAGATAAAAGGAAGAAAATATTTACTATGAGGGTGGTGAGGCACTGGAACAGGCTGCCTGGAGAAGTTGTGGATGCCCCATCCCTGGAAGTGTTTAAGGCCAGGCAGGACGGGGCTTTGAGCAATCTGGTCTAGTGGGAGGTGTCGTAGAATCATAGGATGGTTTGGGCTGGAAGGGAAGTTAAAAGTCATCTACTCCCCCCCCGCCATGGGCAAGGACACCTTCTGGTTATAAATGTGAAATCAGTGTGATAAAATAAAAGACTTCTGTATAAGGCAGCACAACAAAAATGTTCTTCATAGAAAGAGCTTATTAGCTAATTCTGGCCAGAATGATTAGGGATAAGAGTTCTTGCATCTGAAATAGTTTTATACAGCTACCGAATTTGTGCCAGAGCCTATGCTGAGGGTTTCCTTTGACTTACTCACTGCAGTCTCCCTTTGCCAGTAGTACCCTGAAGCTCAAGTTTGTTCCTGAAATGTTAAGATTACTTCATTTCTGGAGTTACATGTTCTGAGTTGGAAGAATTTCTTGGTGCTGTATATTAATATTGAGTAAGTCAGCAGAATTCAAAATCCTGTTCTTAATCTATTTTGCAGATGTTATTCTCACAGAGGAGTCAGATCTCTTTTTCTTTTTGTTTTAAATTCCGTTCTGACAGGTGTCTGCTTTGGCCATAGCTAGTGGAAATGGCTTGCTACTCAAAGGAGGGAAAGAGGCTGCATATAGCAATCAAATCTTTCATTGTCTGACCCAAGAAGCACTCTCCATTCACGGAGTCAAAGGTGCAGTGCAACTTGTAAGTGTCTAGAATTAAATCAACAACTTTTTTGCTGTGGCATGTATAAAAAGCACAGGCAGAGCTTGAGAATTCAGGCCATTGACTGTTTGTGTCACAGCTCTCATAGGTGAATACAAGAGAGGAAGCAGAAGATCTCTACCATTTGGAGAAGCTGATAGATCTAATCGTTCCACGTGGTTCGTCCCAGCTAGTCAGGAATATCCAGAAAGCTGCTAAGGGAAATCCAGTGATGGGACCTGGAAATAAGTTGCTTGCTACAATTACTTACAGACCACATACTTTCTAAAAACATAGGTACGAGGGCTAGGTGCAGTGTGTAGCTGTTTTTCCACTTCTAGTGTTACTGTTTTCTAGCCAGATCTTTCTTGAAATTATGTAATTGCTTTAAATAATTTAAAATAAACCCTGAACTAGGAGGATGTCATGATAGATAGCCAACGTAGCATTTCAGCTATTGTGCCTTATTGCTAGTTCATTGATCTTCTGTCTCTGAAAACTGAGGCTATATTTTTTTTTATGGCATAGACTATCCCTCTAGTGAAGTTTGAATCAGTTGTGGTTATGTCCTCTCCTAACTTTTAGCAGACCCTCGACTTTAACACTGTGGGGGAAAAAGAGAAAGCCTTGAAACTGCGTGAGCACTGTTTAGCAACAGCCAAAGCAGTGGTTTGTTTAAGGCACAAATCCAAAGGGTGGCAGTATAGGGACTGCTATGAAAGAAAGAAACTCCGTCCTAGCTATGCCCAGAACAACAAGCTGCACTTTTCACCTGTTAGTTAAGCATTGGTAAAATCTACAGCAGAAAATACTTCTGGTATTGCAGGTGAAGATTCATGCTGGGCCAAAGTTTGCCGCTTACTCGACGTTCAACCCCTCAGAAGTGAAATCTCTCCGCGCTGAATATGGGGATCTGGAGTGCTGCATTGAGGTTGCAGACAGTGTACAAGAGGCTGTTGAACATATCCACAAGTACGGAAGTTCTCACACGGATGTTACCGTCACAGAGAATGGTTTGTGACCGATCTGTTCCCTTAAGCTTCTGCTTTGGTTTCACTGTGGGATCTTGTTATTAGCATAACTACTTGCATTGCAGTAGTTTCCCTTATCTTGGTTCCGTAGTAAGCATAATCAACCGGAACCCTATGAGCTACATCTATCTATAGTTCTGTTTAATTGAAGGAAAACATGTTTTGTGCCCTTATTCCAGGAGGTGAAGGCCTGTGTTTGAGCAACCGGCCAACGGCAAGTCAACGCATGCTCTTGTCAGGCAGACTGCTTTGTGTTCTTGTGTTGTGCAGACTTACCACATCAGACAGTTCTGCAGAGACGTCTCCTGAATCCTGGAGATGTCTTTAGGCTTCTGAAGGAGGAAGAGGTGAGCTTCTCTAGAGGGAATATGGGTTGTGGGAAAGATCAGACTATATACGCTTTGTCTTCCCACGTCACTTTTAAGTCCTGCAAACAAGGACCACAAGCGTTTTTCCCCATCTCTCCCAGTCCTTTATTTCCCAGTTCCGCATCTGTAGCGTAAAAGCTGCGTGTATCTCAATTCCCAGTTTCTTGCTCCTTTGATGCTGTGAACTTCTGTTCCTGTGTGCCGCTCTGTGCTTTCTCCACTCCCCCGCATGAGGTTTGAACACTCTGCCGCTTCAAAACGTAGCTAGAGCTGCTCCCAGCCAAAGGATGGGATACTCTCGATACAAGCCTAAAACTTCTGAGAGTCAGCTACAGTAAGGTCATTTTGATTTGTGGCTCATCAGTGTAAGATTCAAGCAGGCATCTGTTTCTGCACCTTCTGCAGAACTTAAATGAGTAGCACCAAAAGGCTTGCTTTTGATACTGTAAGCCACTACCTGGCGCACCAGCGATTTACTTGGGTGTGTACTGGAGATAGAGTTCATCTTTAGCATTCGTCCCATTGCTCTGGGCGACTGACTTGCAGTTTACAGCCTTACAGAGAAAGGCATCCTCCGGAGTACTAAGGCTCGTACAACTCTGTTTGAGGTTGCTCCAGTCTCGCATGTTCTGTGCTGAACTGGTTTAATTAGCCAATTTCATGTGGTGTTTCTGCATTCTGTTTCCCCCAAAACTACTTTCCATATAAACTTAATAGAGGGCTTTCCATTATCTGGAACAGTTCGATGTATCCATTGAGATAATGTAGAGCTGAACATGTAGTTTAACCGTCTGACTGCAAAAGGAGGCGCAGGTTGTCTGGCGACGAGTCTGGTTGCCGGCGGTGAGGCGAGCAAGAGCCATCGGGGGTGACTCCCTGGACCGTTGGGCCGGGAGGGTTGGGGGGTGCGGCAGCCGGGCGCAGGTCCTCGCTGCGCTTGGTCGTTGGGCTGCGCTGTGCCTCTCCCTTCGGGGAGAGGCTTTTCTCTGCCTGCGTTCTGACAGCCGGCTCTCTCCTTGTTCTGCGGTTCACCAGGGCAGAAGCAGCTCCCCGCCGCTAGGACCCATGTGGGGTTTTTTGCCGAGCAAAGGTGGCGCACCGGGTAAACCGAGGGAAGATGCAGCTGGCGTGCTGCAGTCGCAGGTTTCCCAGGACAAAGAGCAGCCCGTGCGTCCCGACTGCCCAGGTAAGTCGCAGCGACCTCCGGGTGAAATCAAGGCGTGCTTGTAAACTTCCTGCAGCCCAGGCTCAAAGGCTTCATCAAATTTGCAGAAGCACGAACTGCTCGGAGCGGGGAAGCGCAGAGGGAAGCCGCATAGTGCCTGCCGAGTCGTAGTAGCTTCTTAGACCTAGAATGAATTGGCCTGTCAAGCTCTGTCTCTTTGTTGCTCAGTCTTTGGTACGAGAGGCTAAACTTTGTCCCGCCTCAGCTTTCAGAGTTGTCCTAGAAATAGACTGGTGCTTGTGGGGCTTTTCAGAATGCTGGTTGTGGTCAGTCAGGACAGACGTGAGAGGCAATTTCTTTCTGTCTGTCTGTCTATTGGTTATGTCCCAAGAGATTTGCTTGAACTGTGTGCAATAAAAGAGGCCTCGGGCCCGTACTGAGCAGCGAGACAGAGCAAAACTCCGGGTAAGCAGTGGCTATGGCAACGTTGCTTGGGAGTTGAGCGGCTGGGGGTCTTTCCAGCGGTGGGGGTCTTGCCAGTGGAACTCGGTACGCAGACAGAAACATGTCCTTCGAGGTCCTTGTCTGTCTTGTGTTGCAGCTGTGTTATTTGACCCATAATTGTATGGAGTTGCTAAATTCTAGAGGGGATGATAGAGACGTCCCTGGTTCAGCCTTTTTTTGCCACAGTCATTGCGGAAGTTTTGGAAAAACGAGTAGTATCCTTCTCTTTAAAATCACCTTTTAAAGTGTTCTTTCCACAGACTCCTGTCTGTGGTTTAGGTACTTGATTTGTGTGAAACAGTGCCAGACTTTCCTGTTAACGAGTGCCCCGATTGAGATTCCCTGTTGTCAGAGAACAAGAACCATCAGTGGTGCTTGGCAGTTTAAAACGTCTTGGCTTCTACAAAGGCTAACTTGCCAAAGCGAATGGGAAGTAGCCTAAAATCCAGTAAATGCGCTGAATAGAAAAGGTCCTCTTCTTGATGGGAAAAGAGCTTTGCAGAACATGAGCTCTGTTTCCCATAGGGCTCCCTGCTTACCCACCTGTTCAGCGATTACTGCAGGCTTTGACTGGTCCCCTCAGGTCCAATATCGCACACGCACTGTGCTGCAGATGGTACCTTAGCTTCCTTGCCGTCTCGTGCTGTGTTACTTGTACCCGCAGAAAACTTACTTCAGTGTCACAGAAACCCCATGGGAAGCATCCCTGACTCATGCTGGTAGGACCATCCCGTTGTGGCTGGTAAAATCTAGGAGCAGGATGATGCTTGTAAGAATGTAACCTATGGAGGAGAAGACAACAGTCTCCTGTTAGGCAACTGGTTTTCGAGACTGGTTTCCCCACCCTCCTGCGCATTTTGAAGGAGGCAGTCCCTAAGCTGATGCAATTCAAGTGCATCTAAGCTGCAGGTTGTTACTTCCATAAGCTATAAAGGAACTTAATGTGTTTTGTTTTGTTTTAAATCGAGGCTTGTGTGCGTGCGTTTTGGCTTGTCCCGATGGCTGGTGTAGATGATCGCTCACGTGCCCCAAAGCTCCTTGTGCTGATGTTGGATCTGCCCCTCGGTAAAGGACCGCATGCCGTGTGTTCAGCTTTTCTTTCTTACTGTGTCATCCGTATGTATGTATTTATTTACTTCTCTGAAGGAAAGGGTGGATTTTTCATGGGTCTCTCTGTGCGTGTATCGAACCAGGCCGCAGTAAATACGTGTAAGCGAGTAGGCTGCAGTGCGTCCTGGACAGTATCAGAGTGCTACTCTGCTAGCAGTGGAGAGCCAGGTGAAGGTGTCCAGGGTAAGGACTTGTTCTGCCTCAAGTTGAATGGAAAGTTTCAGAAGTTGAGCATCCCGGGGGATGTTTGTAGGACTGTTGTTAGACGATAAAAGTTCAGATGGCTGTCGACGAAGGGGATTTTGTTGGCTCTTTTCGATAGCAGTTCCTGCCAAAGATCGCATCGGTCACAAAAGGTAGTAGTAACCTTGCGGTTTCTATGTTCTGTAGCGTCTGTAGCAAAATACACTGGCAGATGAATAAATGAGCAGGTACAAATACACGTGACTCTATAGCTGAGACTAAATAACGTGCAGTTTCTTCTGTGTTTTATCTTTCAAAGCACGTTGTTGCTGAGTGCCTGAGCTCTTTGCTCACGTTACCAAGGAAAGGAATGGTTGTGCTTCTTCCCCCCTCATCTCTCTTTTTTTTCTTTTTTGTTTTCTCTCCTCTTCTCCTTTGATGACAGGGACTCAAAATGTTTTCCTCGGATGTCCACGTGAAAATTAAAATAAATAAATAAATAAATGCTGATGGTGAACACACTGACAGAATTGGGTGACGTTTTCAAGGTAGAGAAGGGCGAAGAATGTGGAAATTCCTAGTACATTAGTGGTGCTCTGTTAACAAAACTGACGTATACGCCACTTGCTGTTTCTAGTTTTTTGGTTTGGTTTTCCTTTCTGTAGTCTCCCCGAAGGCTTTCGTGGACACATGGTGTATCTTTTCTGTTCTTCCAGTATTCATTTGTCAGGAAAGACGACCATGAAATCCGAGGGCTATGGACAACCATCCACCAGGTGGTTGTTGCAGACTCCATCGGTCATGTTATTTGTGCTTTTAGCTCGCCCTTTCCTATATCTTGAGTTGAATTTTTTTTTTTTGCAACGCTATGTTTGCAGTGATAGCATTGCTGCCGAGGTATTTTTGACTAAAAATGATCTTAACTGTAGTAGTGAATTCACAGAGTGTGGCTTTGTGTAACAACTCCCATTATCACAACTTTTTTTTTTTTCCTCTGTCACAGATAGGAGGAAAGCTCTTTCCAGAGAGATGGAAAGAAAGTTGTTTCAGAATATGTTCAGAATGTCTGAAGTTGTTTCAGAATATTTTTTTTTAGTAGTTAACGGTATTACAGCCCATAGAGCAATTTCTTTGTGCATGAGAACTCGTGGGTTAACTGAAAGTTACTTGTTTTATTATAAAACTAGGATTTGAAGCCACAGGCATTCAGAAATGCATATGATATGCCTTGTCGCAGTCTTCTAGATCAGCTAACCAGAATGAGAACCAATCTTCTGAAAACACACAGGGATATCGTGTGGCAGGATGAAGGTAAATCGCCACAATTATTTATTAACATTCTGGTACAGCTATTTAATTCACCTAAGTAGTGTTTCTGTCCTCGGTGTGGGAGAGCAAGTAGACTTTGCATCGTTTTTTGGGTCAGTCGTCCTTCCCTAGATTCTGAAGGGAAAGAATGGAACTTCTGCTTTCTGTCACAAAACATGTTGTGCGTGCTTGGAATTTGAAAACTAAATTTCATGGGTGAGCTTTCCTATGCAACAAGATGCAGTAGATGGTTTTTATAGTGATGGTGAAAGGAAAGAGGGGCTTTATTTGCCTTTTGCTTTTCCTTTGTAGAGGGAGGGAATAGTGATTTCTAGTTCTTAAATGCTAACACTTGAAATGGAAGCATGCGAGGCTTGTATTTCCTTAGTTTTAAGGTAGACTAAATTTAGATACCTTGTTCTGCTGCAGACTGCCTTCACAGCGTTCCTGTTGCTCAAATGGGAAATTATCAGGAGTACTTGAAAATGATGCCTTCACCCCTTCGGGAGATTGATCCAGATCAACCAAAAAGGCTTCATACATTTGGCAATCCGTTCAAACAGGATAAGAAGGTAGGAAAAGTCTTGCTATCTGCTGTATCATTATTTTGAAAAGTAACTGAATTGTAACACAGAGGCAATTACACTGGTAGTGAATTGACGAAGCAATTATTTTTTACTTAAAAAAAAAAAAAAGTCTTTTCAGGGTATGATGATAGATGAAGCAGATAAATTTGTTGCTGGGCCTCAGAATAAGATCAAGCGTCCTGGAGAGGCCAATACTCCAGCATCACTAAAGAGAAGGCATAGCATGTCACCACTACCGTGATGGCCACAGTCACTGTTGTGACAAACCATGTTGGTGGAAAAGGGCCACCCTGTGCTGCTGGATCTCCATCATATCTGAACCTCAGAGGCATGCCAACAAATAAAGGTATGTTGGAGTTGTTGTAGTACAGGAGCTTGTGTGGTCATAAGTGGAAATATGTGTGCAAAAAAAAAAAGGTCTCTGTGCTTTCTATGTTAATTCAAAAGGACACGTAAGTTTTAGAGTTAATTGGGACTGAATTTCTTTGGTTGGCTTAGACAAACAGGCTGTTGCTATAGCTAACGAAGTCCTGAATGAGCAATAATTTTGAACTGTTTTTAAAAAGTGCTGAAACCTTTCACCATGATGGTTTGGAGGTAGCCAGGATTTCATTTCAGCCGTTAGTTCTCATTTGTGTATTCTATAGTGGGGAAGGGAGAAGTGGGGAAGGAAAGTGTAAAAAAAAAAAAAAAAAAAAAAAAAAAAAAAGTTTAAATTTCTCACAAATAGTACTTTTACCCACCTGTTGCAGCAGAGTCAAAAGAAAAATTTGCTGGAACTGGGGGAAGGAGGGGAAACTTTAGTTTACTTGGAAGTCATAACACTGAAATGGGACTACAGAAAATAACTTCACGACAGTCATATGAGACGGTAGCAGTCCAAAAGAAGGTATTCCTGTGGTTGTGTCAAAGGGTGAATAAAAGTACTGAAGTGATCTGACAGTGCTGAGTAACTCTCTACACAGTACTTTAAACAAGAAGGGATGCAGAATAATTTCCTTCTGTGTTTTTGATACTGCAGTTATGCACTACTAAGATACATCTTCTTAATTTTCAGACACTGGTAACAGTATTGTCCAAGATGGTAATGGAGAGAAGAAAGCAGAAAATTGTCAGTTGCTGGAAAAGCAAATTGATGGCTTGTCTGTGCAAATGGCTTCTTCGGTTTCAGCTGTTATGGGAGAGGATGAAATGTTACCCGGTGACTTAAACTCTCTACCTGGTGAGTTCAGTTGCTTAAATGAAGATGGTTTGGATCATAAGCCTGCTACCAATGCACTTGTTCGAGGGCCTCTAAATTACAGTGCGGCCGGAGATGACCAAAAACGGGTGATGGATTCTACTTCTGAATCTGTGCTGAATTCATTTAAAATAACACCGACGATGTTGGAGGGAAGCGATGCTGATATCAAAATTAGAGTGATGAAAGAGGTTCGCAAACATGGAAGAAGTAAGTTCTTTATTAGTGTATTAAAAATAGGCTAGGGATACAGAAGACTTTTCTTGAAATGAGGATCTATTTTGAAAATAAAACCTCAGATTTTGAATCATTTTTGATTACTTGTGTACGAGTAGTAGAAGAACAAGAAAGTAAGTACATGTATTCACAGTCCAACTTTATATCCTCACCATACTTACTGCAGCACTCTTAAGCAGGCTTAGTCACAGCACCATTCATGTTTTCGTAGTTGGTTCAGATAAGAAAATACAGAAACCAAGGAAAAAATACCATTGTTTCACATCTAATGTGTCCAGTTCATTCTTTTGCACTACTTTTTTTTTATTTAAACTTTATACAAGACAATCATATTAATTGTGCTCATGCTCCACATAGATTAGTCATCTTGTAAAGAGTAGTTATCTTAGACCTCTGCTTTCAAAAATGACAGCTCTAGGTTGAAACATGGCTTGGGATCCCTTTGTTTCTATTAACTGCTAATCATGGCAGTGTGTTCATGGAGATACAAGGCTTCTCTGCTGATTAAACCTAGACTGCATTTTCCAAGGGCAGGTGTTTCTAGATATTGGTCTTTTAAGAGAACAAAATTTTTCAGCGCTGCATTTGAATACCAGCTAATCAATATCACTTCAAATTATTGTTATGCTGGCTTTTTTCTTGTCTTATATGCATTACTGTATGCAGAAATGGGAAACTCTAGGCTTTGTTATTTTTCCTTTGGCTGTTAAGATTTATTGAAAATGCATTTGCAAGATCTGTTTCTAACATCTGTTTTGGATCTTTTCTCTAAGATTATGAAAAAATCTTCTCTCTTCTTGAGGAGGTACAAGGACCAATGGAAATTCAGAAGTATTTCAATGAATTTGCTGTAAAGGAAGCAGCAAGGTTTGTATAGATATAAATGATTCAGAGTTAAATGCTAACGTTGTTCATGATGGTAAATCTCAATTTTTTCCAAAACAAAAAACTTTGTTTTGACATACTTAAATTACCACAGTTTTAGTGGTCAAACTGCCGTTGTATTTTCTGAAGTAAATGGTCGTTACCTAGAGCTGAAGTGTGAAATAGAAAGATATGGGTGGTTATGGAAGAAAGACCCAGAATTTGCCTGGGTTGGGGAAAAATGGCTGTATCAAATTAAATTTGCCATTCTCACGTCAGAAATGAGGGAAGCTCTTCCATGCTGGAAACAGAGAGCCTCTGGTAATACTGTTTGTCGTGGCAAAATAGTACTGAGTTATTTAACTGTTATTTTTGGAAAGAAAAATGAAATTACTTCCCTTCTCTTCCCTAGGTTTAAAAAACGTGTCTTAATACAACACTTAAAGAGAATACTAGAGGAACTAGAGTTCAACAGCCTACCCAACAGAGTTAATCATGTCAACAGTAGATAATAGTGTACCAGCCAGAGGAATACGGACCAGGAATGAGTTTGCTGTGCCACAGAAGAGTGGAAGAGGATGTAGCTGTTGCCCTCACCATCCTGGCAGTCAAGTGATTTTACTGTCAGAGTCTGAGAAGAAGCAGCAGAGCTTTAACTTAATGAACCTCTGTCGGCAGAAGCTGGGCTGTAACCTTAAGGACGTGCTATGAAAGGTGTGGCTTTTTTCCTGTGGAGGGTGCTATTTGCTCAACAGGCTGAAGAAAATAACCATTGCTGCCCCTCCTGCAGGTGGTGAGAATTTACTCATTTGAACACTGTCATTAGCTGTTTTACGTGCTATAAGCAGCAGATCGCACTAAAATGGGGCACTGTCAAATGCACACGCTGTCTGCATCGTGGAGAGATCCCACGTGTTGCCCCCCCAAAAAACAAACAAACAAAAAACCTCCCAGAAACACCTGCACTGGTAATATTGCATGTTGCCAGCACAGAGACAAGGGTCTTTTTCCCGAGAACTGCTAGCCATGCCTTTAAACTTGAGATTCAGTGTAGATTGAGTGTAAAGAAACTGCTATTGTGTTAATGAAAGCTAAAGACAGACCTGTGATTGTTACCACCTGGTGGTCACTAAACAATCTACCTCAGACTCTCTTCTATTTTGTCTGCAGACATTATGAAAGTGCACCTGAGGCTTCCCAGGTCCCCGACTTCAGTTCTCTTTCATCCTGTGAGGAGGACGGAGATTCTTCAGGTGGCCTTGGCACACGCTGTGCTTTGGAAGCACTAAAAGGAAACGTTTTTAAAAAACGTGTATTTTAATGTTCATACAAAAGAGATTATTTTTGAACAGTATTGTTACTGGATCACTAATTTGGTATTTTAACTGTATAATTTTTTTTTAGTACATAGGTATATGTATAAAATAAACCGTTTTATTGATTTTTATTAAGTGCTAGTCTGAGGAGTGTGTAGCGGGCAGCGCTGAATTCCTCGAATTGTCTGTTACCAACAGACCGCTAATATTTTTTGTGAAACCAGTCTGCAAACCCTGAAACTCCACTTCTGGTAATAGCTGCAGAATGTGTTTGTACTTACCTCCCAGTAGCACGTACTGTGGAGCACCTGCCTCATCAGTCAGCTCAGCCTGTGCAGGGTGTACGTTTTTGCTCCAAGTATTAAAGGCACCAAGTTCCAGCTTACCAAATCCTTTGTTACCGGAGTTAATATCCTCTCCTCCGTTCCTCTTACTCTTTTGTTCAAAGGTAATGTGAATCACAGAAAATGCAACGAAGACTGAAGCACCTACACATAATTAATTTTGTCTTTTTAAACAGTAATATGCCAGTAGTAAATGGCTCTTCAGATGATTTTATTTTCAGTTGTTCTCATTTAAAAACATCTTCCTACTCCTTTAACAGCTTTCTTTTAAAAGACAGGTTGAAGTTGTGCTCGTGTTAACAAGCTCTTTACAAAGTACTGTGAATATCCTGAGGATTCCACTTGACCAGCCAGCAGAAGAGGCAGGGAAACAGATTTAAGTTGATGGCCTGAACTTCTGTTGCTATTAGTATTTCTAGTACTAGCCAGCCTGTGAGACGTCTTTTCCTTCTCCTGTGAAGCAGTGCCCTTGTCTTTCTGGAAGAGGTTGTTTGACCATTGGAATTACACCAGTGAGATTCAAGAAGGAAATAAAATCCAAAAGCAGCGTATCTTTATTACGATGTTAAGTGAAAAAGTGACACACAAAAGAAGTTGTTATAAACATTTCTGAACTCTTCTCTTAGCGGTAATGTACTCATCTGTACAGCTGAACATACTTAAAAAAACACAGTAATAACTTGGAATACAGTGATACGTAGGGCAATCCATCCCTTCAGGATCATTAGACGGCAGCTGTATGTCACCACAATACACCTCTCTTGCCTAATGGTGGACTTTTAAGAGGGAATTTATTTACAGTAGGTCAGGTATACTGTGTGTATGTGGTTTTGAAATGCCAGGTTATGTGCATAGAATTGCCTATAATACACTATTTTTTAAATAGGTGGTGGTAAGAGGAGACAGCTTTCTTCTAGTAGATTCTTATTTAAGTTTCTTTCACGATTCCAGGGGCACTCACTTGACCGTGATGTGCCTGAGCAAGGGCTGTGACCTGGTTAGCATCTAAACCTACTCATCTGATGTGGTACAGCTGTCTGCTAAATTAGCTACAGGAAGATGGTGACTTCAACTCAGACAGTTCTCTCTTACCTCACTATTGTTTTATCTGGTTAATTTTATAGTAATTTGGATTAGAACAGCGGAGGGAAAAGATGCCTTACACTGAAATGGACGCGAGTCTGTGAGAAGAAAGCCAGACGTCCTTGGAGACTGTGCCAATGAAAAGATGAAGAAAAATGAGTGGAATAAATCTCAGTGCATGTAGAACTGCATCCCAAATGGAGCACAGAAGGAAGGTTGCTTGCTCAGAAAACCAGCGGATGCTTCATGCCCGTGTTAAAGAGAATATTAACAGAGAGAGTTCTTTGTAAGACAAGTGGCCATGCGTGGTGTGGGTAGCAAATACATTGGAAAAAATACAGCCACAAGCTCTGAATGGCACCGTCTGGTGGGTGTAATCCGCCTGACAAGCCCTCCCGCGGGCGCCCTCTGCCGCCACCTGCTGGTGGGAAAGGGGTACTGCAGGCGGCCCTGTGCCGCGGAGGCGCCCGCGGGCGCCCTCTTCGGCCACCTGCTGGTCGGGAAGGGGTACTGCAGGTGGCCGAGAGCCGCGCATGCGCGGAGGCGGCCGCGGGCGCCCTCTTCCGCCACCTGCTGGTGCGAAAGGGGTACTGCAGGTGGCCGGGAGCCGCGCATGCGCGGAGGCGGCCGCGGGCGCCCTCTTCCGCCACCTGCTGGTGGGAAAGGGGTACTGCAGGTGGCCGGGAGCCGCGCATGCGCGGTGGCGCCCGCGGGCACCCTCTTCCGCCAGCTGCTGGTGGGAAAGGGGTACTGCAGGCGGCCCTGTGCCGCGGAGGCGCCCGCGGGCGCCCTCTTCCGCCACCTGCTGGTGCGAAAGCGGTACTGCAGGCGTCCCTGTGCCGCGCATGCGCGGTGGCGACCGCGGGAGCCCTATGCCGCCAGCTGCTCGTGGGAAAGGGGTACTGCAGGCGGCCCTGTGCCGCGGAGGCGCCCGCGGGCGCCCTCTTCGGCCACCTGCTCGTGGGAAAGGGGTACTGCAGGCGGCCGAGAGCCGCGCATGCGCGGTGGCGCCCGCGGGAGCCCTCTGCCGCCAGCTGCTGGTGGGAAAGGGATACTGCAGGCGGCCGGGAGCCGCGCATGCGCGGTGGCGCCCGCGGGCGCCCTCTGCCGCCGCCTTCTGGTGGGAAAGCGGTACTGCAGGCGGCCGGGAGCCGCGCATGCGCGGTGGCGCCCGCGGGTGCCCTCTGCCGCCACCTTCTGATGGGAAAGGGGTACTGCAGGCGGCCGGGAGCCGCGCATGCGCGGAGGCGCCCGCGGGCGCCCTCTGCCGCCACCTGCTGGTCGGAAAGGGGTACTGCAGGCGGCCCTGTGCCGCGCATGCGCGTTGGCTCCCGCGGGAGCCCTCTTCCGCCACCTGCTGGTGCGAAAGGGGTACTGCAGGCGTCCCTGTGCCGCGCATGCGCGGAGGCGCCCGCGGGCGCCCTCTGCCGCCACCTGCTGGTGCGAAAGGTTTAGTGCAGGTGTCTGGGCACCGCGCATGTGCGGTGCTTATTACATCGTTGGTTTTTTGGATGGGTAATTTCCTTCGTTCCTAGATTTTTCTTCATATGTAAATGAAAGGTTTGAGCTAATTCCCGTTGAAAATATTTCAGTTACTTGCTTGGTTGTATTGTCCTTTCTATGTTCAAAGCTGAAGCAAAAGTATGGTGATTTTTGCTTCTAGAAACCCCCCAGTTCTTTTGTCTGCACTCCGCATGCTGTAAACTAGGGGAAGGGGGAAAAAATAAAAATAAAATAAATAAAAGAACACAGCTGCTGCTGCTCCTGCTCTCTTTCTTGTGGTTTGCCCCCTCCCCTTTCCCAGGTGATTGGGTTTAGGTGCTGGGCGGGGCCAAATGTTATATGAGCCCTAGGCATGCTATCAGAGAGCTCCTTCTGCCTGGGCTGCTCTTTCGGGTCAGTGCTTTGTTTATTCTTCAGTTAGTTACATGCAGGGTTGTTTTGGTGGGTCAGAGTCTAGTAGGATCTGTTAGAGGAAACCAATCTAGTAGTATGTGCCTTTCTTGCATGAAGCTCTTTGCAGGTGATTAATTGTTATAGCACGTTTATGGATAGGATGTCAATGTTATTTAGTGTGTTTGTTTTGTCGTTCTAGGTCCCTCGTGATTTTTGCAGGGTTACAGGGCAGATGCCACCAGGTCTGCCCCTTTTGTTGTTTTTGTTTGTTTTGTTTGATTTTTTTTTTTTTTTTTTCTTTTTCTTTTTTGGAAGGAAGGAGGGGGAGGCTGGCTGCCAGGTCTTCTCAGCAGCCACTGAGGACAGAAGTGGTTATGTGAATGGCAGGGAACCGAGGGTGGAAGTGACCTCAGGGTGTGCCTTCAGTGATGGCCAAAGACGCTCTGTGGCTGGCTAGACCTTGAGGGCGGATGTGGCGTCACAGCGAGCCTTCACTGAGGGCAGAAACAACCCATCATTGGCTGGAAACCCAGGGCGGTTGTGACGGTAGGGCGAACCGTCACTGAGGGCAGAAGCACCCTGTGATTGAGTGGGAACCGAGCATGGAAGTGACATAAAGTGTGCCTTCAGTCAGGGCGGAAGCACTTTATGATTGGCTGGCAACCCAGGGCGGAAGCGATGGCAGGGCGTGCCTTCACTGAGGGTGGAATCCCTTGCTGATTGGCTGGGAACCTGAGGGCGGAAGTGATGTTCTGTCTGCCTTCACTCAGGGCAGAAACACTCTGTGATTGGCTCAGAGGAACCCAGGGCGGAAGTGGCCTGCAGGGCTTGCTGCCACTATGGGCGCAAGCTGTCAGGCGGGGCTGGGATGCCGAGGCGCGGTGCCGCAACGAGGTTGGTCGTTTGTTTGGTGGTTGGTGCCGCCCCAGGGTGGGGCGGGCTGGGCCGGGCGAGGAGGCGGTGGGAAGTCGGGGTGCCATGCGGTCAGCAACTTCTGAGGAAATGGCCCTTGTGTGGGGCGGGGGTGACGCATTCAGAGGAACCTGGACAGGCTGCAGGTAGGGGCAGGCAGGAACCTTTTGAAGTGCAGTAGAGGGAAATGCCAAGCCCTACCCCTTGGGAGGGACAACTGTATTCACCAGCACTGGTGGTTGTATGTCTGGGTGCAAAAGGTCTCTGCAGTTCAATCCAGTTGGCAGCTGGTCACAAACAGCGTTCTAGAAAGTTGCCTGGCAGAAAAGGACTTGGGGATGTTGTGTTGGTCAACAGCTCGTTGAGCAGGAGCCAGCAGTATGCCCAGGAGGCCAAGATGGCCAGTAACATCCTGGCTTGTATCAGAAATAGCACGGCCAGCAGTACAATGGAAGTGATGGTCCGTCTGTACTTGGCACTGGTGAGACCACACCTTGAGTACTGTGCTCAGTGTTGGTACCCCTCGTGTGACGGTTTTACCTTGCTAGGCAGCTGAACTCCACCACAACTGCTCTCTCAGAAGAGGAGGGGAAGAAGAAAATGAAAGAAACAACTCACGGGTTGAGATAAGGACAATTTAACTCAAGGAAAAAAGAATTATTCAGGAAAAATTATTATTAATTACTTAGTTTGACTAAAGGGGAAAAAATAAAAACAATCAAAGGCTGTGTGGAAGTGCAGAGGAAAGAAATTACTCTCTGCTTCCCACAAACGAGCGATGCTTGACCACGTCCTTGAAGCAGGGCCTCAACACGCTTGGCCGTTGTTCTGGAGGACAGATGTTTTCACAACGAGAGCCCACCCCTCCCCTCCCCTCTTTTTCTTTTTTCCACCTTGTATTGCCGAGTGTGACATCAGATGGTATGGAATATCCCTTTGGCTGGTTTAGGTCAGCTGCCCTGGTGATGTTCCTTCCTCACCTTTTGCCCACCCCTGCTTTCTAGCTCTGGGAGGTGTTAGAGGGAGTCCTGATGCTGTGCCAGTATTGCTTAGCAGCAAGCACGACAGCGGTGTGATACCAGTGCTGTTCTAGCTACAAGTGCAGAGCAGAGCACAGCACTGTATGGGCTGCTGCAGGGAAAGTTAACAGACCCAGTACACCTCACTACAATAAAGATACTGAGTTTCTGGGAATACACTCGGAGAAGAGCAGCAAGGCTGGTGAGGCAACTAGAAAACGACGTGAGGAACAGCTAAGGGAACTGGGACTTAAGTCTGGAAAGAAGGTGGCAGTGGGGAGGCCACATTGACCTTACAGCTACTGAAAGGAGGTTGTAGCAAGGTGTCGGTCTCTTTTGTCAAGTGACAAGTGATAGGGTGTGAGGGAATGGCCTCAAGTTGTGCCAAGGGAGGTTTAGGTTGGACATCAAGAAGCATTTCTTCATGGCAGGGGTGGTTAGACAATAGAACAGGGAAGTGGTAGAGTCCCCATCCTTAAAAGTATTTAAGAGACTTTTGGACATAGCACTTAGGGATATGATTTAGTGGTAGCATTAGGTTGATGGTTGGACTTGATGGTCTTAAGGGTCTTTTCCAACATAAGCGATCAAAGTGGAGCAAGAATTCTTGTTGAGAATGGGGATTCAAATAACAAGTGCATTTTCGGGAACTGCCTCTATCCTTCATTGTAGGTGAACGCAGCTCTGTGGGCCCTCCAAGGAGGCACCTCTGTAGTGATTGCAAATGGAATCCACCCAAAGAACTTGGGTCATGTCATCACAGATTGTGGCAGGGAAGAAAGTTGGAACTTCTTTTTCAGAGGTAAACCTGCAGGTGAGTACAGAAGTAACATGTGCATTGGGAGCTGTAGACATTTCCTGAAAGTTTAGGGTTGAAATTTGGCTACGCCTGCCTGTTCAACAAATGGGAAACTATGCTCTGCTTGACAAATGGCTTTTGAAAGGTAATTTTTAATGTTGGAAGGGAACATCTTGAATCCTCCGCTCGGGTTCCTTCCAGCTGATGACTTGCTGCATCAGACTCACATTCAAAGAACTAAGTAGAATTTGTAGCGTTTTTAGTCTTGGAGGTTATCATCTATTTTTAACAAATTCAGGGTGAAAGCCTGCATGTAGAACATACTGCTGAACTAAGATACTGTGTAGTTTTATCTTCATCGTAAGTTCTTCTTATGAATCAGTCTTTTGTTACTGTGTGTAGGAATGTTTTCCTGCCTCTGTGTTGCTGTGACAATGTAACAACGGCCACAGAAAGTCAGACCAAAGATCTGTGATCCTAGCAGAACAGAAGGAGTGTAGAGTGCTACTTGTGACTTGCACTTTAAGAAAAGCAGATGCCTTGGAGTATAAAAATGCCTAATGGATTTCTTGTAAAAATTGGCCATATCCTTTGAACCCGTGTAAACACTTTGCATCCATGGGTCACAGCAGTCAGGAGCCTTAACTAGGTATTGTGTGTAAACTCTGGAGCTAGCACTATGTGAAGAACTGCTTCCCTTATTTTATGTGTGGGCAGGAGGAGAGTTGAAATTTGCTTCCCGCTAGCTTTTGATGCCCCCGCCTTCTGTATGGAAAGCACATGGGTGATCGATCTCTGTTCAACTTCTATGATATGAGACATCGTCTTTTTTTCTTAGTCCTTTTCTACAGGAACTGTTCCAAAAGTTTGGCGATCCCTGTTTCTCTTGGCTGAAACGGTTTTGATTCTACTGTGACCTTTTTAAGATGGGCAAAAATAAAATTTTGTGTAGCATCCAAGAGGCAAATGAACCTTCAGTTTATGAGATAGCAAGGCTAACTTTGAGTTTTGATTAGATTGGTGATGGTTTTTGTTGCCTTTCCTAGGCCTTTTCCAAAAGCTTAAACAGGTAAGTTGCTGTTTGATGCTGATGAGCATCGATGTTTTCATAGGATTATGTGCAGTACCAAGGCCTGGTTTCCCCTTTTGCCTGTTTTTGCCTTTTTTACAGATGTCAATGAGATCCCCTCCAAGCCTTCTCTTCTCCAGGCTGAACAGTCCCAGCTCTCCTAGCCTGTCCTCACAGGAAAGGTGCTTCAGTCCCTTATCATCCTCCTGCCCCTCCATTGGACTCTTTCCAGTGCGTCCAGGTTTCTCTTGTACTGGGAGGCCCAGACCCAGCACTCCAGGTGTGGCCTCACCATTCCTGACTAGAGGGGGAGGATCGCCTTTCTTGACCTGCTGGCAATATTTTACCTAACGTCACCCAGGGTACCATTAGCTGCTTTTGCAGCAAAGGCACATTGCTATTTCGTGTTCAGGTTGGTGTCCAACTGGAAACTTAGCTCCTTTTCTGTCATTTTCCTTTCTAGCAAAATGGGTGATACCGCTTTTCACTTTGTCCTACTGCAATAAATTTTGCATCAGTTATAAAGCTTTTCATCTTTTAATCCCAGTTCTCAGACAACTACAAATATGGTGAACAGCAAAAGTAAATGTGAAACTTTTACCGCGACCCTTCCTCTACCATGGAATGTGGTTACTCCCATTCTTTCTTTGTCTGCTGTCTTCCAAAACACAATTTAAATATTCAAAATATTCAGGTAACTTTTTGTAAAATAAACTCTTATCTCCTTCCACGTGTCACTTTCTTTCAAAGAACAAGAAAATACACTCTACTTTATAAAGTATGACCTCGCTTTAAAAAGCTCTTTGAACACTCCTAAATTAAGCCTTATTAATCAAGTGTCCGCTAGTTCTTTTCTTACACTTCCCACTATACCTCCTGTTATTTTCCTTAACATGGGAATTCCTGCTCTGGCAATTTCTGTAGGACACTTCTTCAGTAGAAGTCCAGGCATATTAGTCACATTTCAAGTCATCTGTTCTACAGACAATTTCAAGAGAGTTAAAAATGAAAACATAGCTTATCCATGAGCTACTGGGGAACTCCTTAGTGAAATGCTTCCTTCACCTTTTGACGTGTTACTTCTGTTTCAAAACTTGTTCTGTATCATTTCAGTTTGAGACAGATTCTTTGACATCCATGGCGAGAAAAAAAGGTAAACGATTGTGTAACAGTACTAGAAATGGGACAAACTTTGTCTTTGCGGATGTTACTTCATATGCAAATCATTTATATCATATTAGGTGTATATGTGATGGTAGGTGAAATCATTGTCAAATTTGCGCAGTTTTATTGTAGCTAATAAACTTGATGCTTTACGTTGTTCATCTTAGGTAGGTTTCTTGCTGTGGTATGGGAAACAGCTGATTTTTTTTCCCGGTTTGACCATTAGGTCACTTTTTCTTGAAACTAGACAGATAAATCTATCTTGAGCACATTTTTTTCTTTCTTCTAGGAAGATTGACATTTCCTTTGTTTAAACATCTAAGTCTGTCTACAGCAAAGCTGAACAGCTTGGCTATTGGGCTACGACAGATTGCAGCATCTTCACAGGACAGCGTCGGCTGCATAATTCGGAGAACACAAATAGCAAAAGATCTAGAGTTGGAGCAGGTGACAGTGCCTGTTGGGGTCCTTCTTGTGATTTTTTTTTTTTTTTTTTTTGAGTCCCGTCCTGTCTTCCACAGGTATGTGAGGAGGGCGGAGAGATCTTTGATAACAAGTGTATTTCTATTGGTGAGTTATTGGAAGGCTGCAAGAAGTCTTGCCTCAAAAGCCTTTTGCTTGTATTCTTCTGAAATGAATTTTGTTGTCATCCCAATTATTTTTTCTACAGACACATTCTTGGGACTTGCTTCTGCAATGCTGAGAGTTATTCAGGGTTGGTTTGTGATACCCAACATAGAGAAGGAGTTAGCTTACATTCAGGTGGTGCGGTTTCTGCATGTGTCTTATAAGGTAGGTTCCCTGCTTAACTTGCAACTTACGAGGTTCCTACCAATGAGCACTTTGCTGTCCATGCCGAATGCAGCTGAACTGCAGGCTACGATTCAACATCAAATGTTTCATATAGATTGTTAATAACAAATTGCAACTGTTAAGAATATATGCTAAAAAAAAATAGCACAAAGTAGAAGTTCTAGGATTTGAGTGGTCTGTTAGAGCAGGTCCAGAGGAGGGCCACGAAGCTGATGAGGGCTGGAGGAGCTCTCCTATGAAGACAGGCTGAGAGAACAGGGGTTGCTCGGCCTAGAGAAGAGAGGGCTTTGAGGAGACCTTACAGTGGCCCTCTAGTACCTAAAGCAGGCTTTGGGAAAGCTGGGGAGGGACATTTTGTCAGGTAGTGTAGTGACAGGACAAGGAGTAATGGCTTTAAACTGAAAAAGGGTAGACTTAGATTAGATAAAAGGAAGAAAATATTTACTATGAGGGTGGTGAGGCACTGGAACAGGCTGCCTGGAGAAGTTGTGGATGCCCCATCCCTGGAAGTGTTTAAGGCCAGGCAGGACGGGGCTTTGAGCAATCTGGTCTAGTGGGAGGTGTCGTAGAATCATAGGATGGTTTGGGCTGGAAGGGAAGTTAAAAGTCATCTACTCCCCCCCCGCCATGGGCAAGGACACCTTCTGGTTATAAATGTGAAATCAGTGTGATAAAATAAAAGACTTCTGTATAAGGCAGCACATCAAAAATGTTCTTCATAGAAAGAGCTTATTAGCTAATTCTGGCCAGAATGATTAGGGATAAGAGTTCTTGCATCTGAAATAGTTTTATACAGCTACCGAATTTGTGCCAGAGCCTATGCTGAGGGTTTCCTTTGACTTACTCACTGCAGTCTCCCTTTGCCAGTAGTACCCTGAAGCTCAAGTTTGTTCCTGAAATGTTAAGATTACTTCATTTCTGGAGTTACATGTTCTGAGTTGGAAGAATTTCTTGGTGCTGTATATTAATATTGAGTAAGTCAGCAGAATTCAAAATCCTGTTCTTAATCTATTTTGCAGATGTTATTCTCACAGAGGAGTCAGATCTCTTTTTCTTTTTGTTTTAAATTCCGTTCTGACAGGTGTCTGCTTTGGCCATAGCTAGTGGAAATGGCTTGCTACTCAAAGGAGGGAAAGAGGCTGCATATAGCAATCAAATCTTTCATTGTCTGACCCAAGAAGCACTCTCCATTCACGGAGTCAAAGGTGCAGTGCAACTTGTAAGTGTCTAGAATTAAATCAACAACTTTTTTGCTGTGGCATGTATAAAAAGCACAGGCAGAGCTTGAGAATTCAGGCCATTGACTGTTTGTGTCACAGCTCTCATAGGTGAATACAAGAGAGGAAGCAGAAGATCTCTACCATTTGGAGAAGCTGATAGATCTAATCGTTCCACGTGGTTCGTCCCAGCTAGTCAGGAATATCCAGAAAGCTGCTAAGGGAAATCCAGTGATGGGACCTGGAAATAAGTTGCTTGCTACAATTACTTACAGACCACATACTTTCTAAAAACATAGGTACGAGGGCTAGGTGCAGTGTGTAGCTGTTTTTCCACTTCTAGTGTTACTGTTTTCTAGCCAGATCTTTCTTGAAATTATGTAATTGCTTTAAATAATTTAAAATAAACCCTGAACTAGGAGGATGTCATGATAGATAGCCAACGTAGCATTTCAGCTATTGTGCCTTATTGCTAGTTCATTGATCTTCTGTCTCTGAAAACTGAGGCTATATTTTTTTTTATGGCATAGACTATCCCTCTAGTGAAGTTTGAATCAGTTGTGGTTATGTCCTCTCCTAACTTTTAGCAGACCCTCGACTTTAACACTGTGGGGGAAAAAGAGAAAGCCTTGAAACTGCGTGAGCACTGTTTAGCAACAGCCAAAGCAGTGGTTTGTTTAAGGCACAAATCCAAAGGGTGGCAGTATAGGGACTGCTATGAAAGAAAGAAACTCCGTCCTAGCTATGCCCAGAACAACAAGCTGCACTTTTCACCTGTTAGTTAAGCATTGGTAAAATCTACAGCAGAAAATACTTCTGGTATTGCAGGTGAAGATTCATGCTGGGCCAAAGTTTGCCGCTTACTCGACGTTCAACCCCTCAGAAGTGAAATCTCTCCGCGCTGAATATGGGGATCTGGAGTGCTGCATTGAGGTTGCAGACAGTGTACAAGAGGCTGTTGAACATATCCACAAGTACGGAAGTTCTCACACGGATGTTACCGTCACAGAGAATGGTTTGTGACCGATCTGTTCCCTTAAGCTTCTGCTTTGGTTTCACTGTGGGATCTTGTTATTAGCATAACTACTTGCATTGCAGTAGTTTCCCTTATCTTGGTTCCGTAGTAAGCATAATCAACCGGAACCCTATGAGCTACATCTATCTATAGTTCTGTTTAATTGAAGGAAAACATGTTTTGTGCCCTTATTCCAGGAGGTGAAGGCCTGTGTTTGAGCAACCGGCCAACGGCAAGTCAACGCATGCTCTTGTCAGGCAGACTGCTTTGTGTTCTTGTGTTGTGCAGACTTACCACATCAGACAGTTCTGCAGAGACGTCTCCTGAATCCTGGAGATGTCTTTAGGCTTCTGAAGGAGGAAGAGGTGAGCTTCTCTAGAGGGAATATGGGTTGTGGGAAAGATCAGACTATATACGCTTTGTCTTCCCACGTCACTTTTAAGTCCTGCAAACAAGGACCACAAGCGTTTTTCCCCATCTCTCCCAGTCCTTTATTTCCCAGTTCCGCATCTGTAGCGTAAAAGCTGCGTGTATCTCAATTCCCAGTTTCTTGCTCCTTTGATGCTGTGAACTTCTGTTCCTGTGTGCCGCTCTGTGCTTTCTCCACTCCCCCGCATGAGGTTTGAACACTCTGCCGCTTCAAAACGTAGCTAGAGCTGCTCCCAGCCAAAGGATGGGATACTCTCGATACAAGCCTAAAACTTCTGAGAGTCAGCTACAGTAAGGTCATTTTGATTTGTGGCTCATCAGTGTAAGATTCAAGCAGGCATCTGTTTCTGCACCTTCTGCAGAACTTAAATGAGTAGCACCAAAAGGCTTGCTTTTGATACTGTAAGCCACTACCTGGCGCACCAGCGATTTACTTGGGTGTGTACTGGAGATAGAGTTCATCTTTAGCATTCGTCCCATTGCTCTGGGCGACTGACTTGCAGTTTACAGCCTTACAGAGAAAGGCATCCTCCGGAGTACTAAGGCTCGTACAACTCTGTTTGAGGTTGCTCCAGTCTCGCATGTTCTGTGCTGAACTGGTTTAATTAGCCAATTTCATGTGGTGTTTCTGCATTCTGTTTCCCCCAAAACTACTTTCCATATAAACTTAATAGAGGGCTTTCCATTATCTGGAACAGTTCGATGTATCCATTGAGATAATGTAGAGCTGAACATGTAGTTTAACCGTCTGACTGCAAAAGGAGGCGCAGGTTGTCTGGCGACGAGTCTGGTTGCCGGCGGTGAGGCGAGCAAGAGCCATCGGGGGTGACTCCCTGGACCGTTGGGCCGGGAGGGTTGGGGGGTGCGGCAGCCGGGCGCAGGTCCTCGCTGCGCTTGATCGTTGGGCTGCGCTGTGCCTCTCCCTTCGGGGAGAGGCTTTTCTCTGCCTGCGTTCTGACAGCCGGCTCTCTCCTTGTTCTGCGGTTCACCAGGGCAGAAGCAGCTCCCCGCCGCTAGGACCCATGTGGGGTTTTTTGCCGAGCAAAGGTGGCGCACCGGGTAAACCGAGGGAAGATGCAGCTGGCGTGCTGCAGTCGCAGGTTTCCCAGGACAAAGAGCAGCCCGTGCGTCCCGACTGCCCAGGTAAGTCGCAGCGACCTCCGGGTGAAATCAAGGCGTGCTTGTAAACTTCCTGCAGCCCAGGCTCAAAGGCTTCATCAAATTTGCAGAAGCACGAACTGCTCGGAGCGGGGAAGCGCAGAGGGAAGCCGCATAGTGCCTGCCGAGTCGTAGTAGCTTCTTAGACCTAGAATGAATTGGCCTGTCAAGCTCTGTCTCTTTGTTGCTCAGTCTTTGGTACGAGAGGCTAAACTTTGTCCCGCCTCAGCTTTCAGAGTTGTCCTAGAAATAGACTGGTGCTTGCGGGGCTTTTCAGAATGCTGGTTGTGGTCAGTCAGGACAGACGTGAGAGGCAATTTCTTTCTGTCTGTCTGTCTATTGGTTATGTCCCAAGAGATTTGCTTGAACTGTGTGCAATAAAAGAGGCCTCGGGCCCGTACTGAGCAGCGAGACAGAGCAAAACTCCGGGTAAGCAGTGGCTATGGCAACGTTGCTTGGGAGTTGAGCGGCTGGGGGTCTTTCCAGCGGTGGGGGTCTTGCCAGTGGAACTCGGTACGCAGACAGAAACATGTCCTTCGAGGTCCTTGTCTGTCTTGTGTTGCAGCTGTGTTATTTGACCCATAATTGTATGGAGTTGCTAAATTCTAGAGGGGATGATAGAGACGTCCCTGGTTCAGCCTTTTTTTGCCACAGTCATTGCGGAAGTTTTGGAAAAACGAGTAGTATCCTTCTCTTTAAAATCACCTTTTAAAGTGTTCTTTCCACAGACTCCTGTCTGTGGTTTAGGTACTTGATTTGTGTGAAACAGTGCCAGACTTTCCTGTTAACGAGTGCCCCGATTGAGATTCCCTGTTGTCAGAGAACAAGAACCATCAGTGGTGCTTGGCAGTTTAAAACGTCTTGGCTTCTACAAAGGCTAACTTGCCAAAGCGAATGGGAAGTAGCCTAAAATCCAGTAAATGCGCTGAATAGAAAAGGTCCTCTTCTTGATGGGAAAAGAGCTTTGCAGAACATGAGCTCTGTTTCCCATAGGGCTCCCTGCTTACCCACCTGTTCAGCGATTACTGCAGGCTTTGACTGGTCCCCTCAGGTCCAATATCGCACACGCACTGTGCTGCAGATGGTACCTTAGCTTCCTTGCCGTCTCGTGCTGTGTTACTTGTACCCGCAGAAAACTTACTTCAGTGTCACAGAAACCCCATGGGAAGCATCCCTGACTCATGCTGGTAGGACCATCCCGTTGTGGCTGGTAAAATCTAGGAGCAGGATGATGCTTGTAAGAATGTAACCTATGGAGGAGAAGACAACAGTCTCCTGTTAGGCAACTGGTTTTCGAGACTGGTTTCCCCACCCTCCTGCGCATTTTGAAGGAGGCAGTCCCTAAGCTGATGCAATTCAAGTGCATCTAAGCTGCAGGTTGTTACTTCCATAAGCTATAAAGGAACTTAATGTGTTTTGTTTTGTTTTAAATCGAGGCTTGTGTGCGTGCGTTTTGGCTTGTCCCGATGGCTGGTGTAGATGATCGCTCACGTGCCCCAAAGCTCCTTGTGCTGATGTTGGATCTGCCCCTCGGTAAAGGACCGCATGCCGTGTGTTCAGCTTTTCTTTCTTACTGTGTCATCCGTATGTATGTATTTATTTACTTCTCTGAAGGAAAGGGTGGATTTTTCATGGGTCTCTCTGTGCGTGTATCGAACCAGGCCGCAGTAAATACGTGTAAGCGAGTAGGCTGCAGTGCGTCCTGGACAGTATCAGAGTGCTACTCTGCTAGCAGTGGAGAGCCAGGTGAAGGTGTCCAGGGTAAGGACTTGTTCTGCCTCAAGTTGAATGGAAAGTTTCAGAAGTTGAGCATCCCGGGGGATGTTTGTAGGACTGTTGTTAGACGATAAAAGTTCAGATGGCTGTCGACGAAGGGGATTTTGTTGGCTCTTTTCGATAGCAGTTCCTGCCAAAGATCGCATCGGTCACAAAAGGTAGTAGTAACCTTGCGGTTTCTATGTTCTGTAGCGTCTGTAGCAAAATACACTGGCAGATGAATAAATGAGCAGGTACAAATACACGTGACTCTATAGCTGAGACTAAATAACGTGCAGTTTCTTCTGTGTTTTATCTTTCAAAGCACGTTGTTGCTGAGTGCCTGAGCTCTTTGCTCACGTTACCAAGGAAAGGAATGGTTGTGCTTCTTCCCCCCTCATCTCTCTTTTTTTTCTTTTTTGTTTTCTCTCCTCTTCTCCTTTGATGACAGGGACTCAAAATGTTTTCCTCGGATGTCCACGTGAAAATTAAAATAAATAAATAAATAAATGCTGATGGTGAACACACTGACAGAATTGGGTGACGTTTTCAAGGTAGAGAAGGGCGAAGAATGTGGAAATTCCTAGTACATTAGTGGTGCTCTGTTAACAAAACTGACGTATACGCCACTTGCTGTTTCTAGTTTTTTGGTTTGGTTTTCCTTTCTGTAGTCTCCCCGAAGGCTTTCGTGGACACATGGTGTATCTTTTCTGTTCTTCCAGTATTCATTTGTCAGGAAAGACGACCATGAAATCCGAGGGCTATGGACAACCATCCACCAGGTGGTTGTTGCAGACTCCATCGGTCATGTTATTTGTGCTTTTAGCTCGCCCTTTCCTATATCTTGAGTTGAATTTTTTTTTTTTGCAACGCTATGTTTGCAGTGATAGCATTGCTGCCGAGGTATTTTTGACTAAAAATGATCTTAACTGTAGTAGTGAATTCACAGAGTGTGGCTTTGTGTAACAACTCCCATTATCACAACTTTTTTTTTTTTCCTCTGTCACAGATAGGAGGAAAGCTCTTTCCAGAGAGATGGAAAGAAAGTTGTTTCAGAATATGTTCAGAATGTCTGAAGTTGTTTCAGAATATTTTTTTTTAGTAGTTAACGGTATTACAGCCCATAGAGCAATTTCTTTGTGCATGAGAACTCGTGGGTTAACTGAAAGTTACTTGTTTTATTATAAAACTAGGATTTGAAGCCACAGGCATTCAGAAATGCATATGATATGCCTTGTCGCAGTCTTCTAGATCAGCTAACCAGAATGAGAACCAATCTTCTGAAAACACACAGGGATATCGTGTGGCAGGATGAAGGTAAATCGCCACAATTATTTATTAACATTCTGGTACAGCTATTTAATTCACCTAAGTAGTGTTTCTGTCCTCGGTGTGGGAGAGCAAGTAGACTTTGCATCGTTTTTTGGGTCAGTCGTCCTTCCCTAGATTCTGAAGGGAAAGAATGGAACTTCTGCTTTCTGTCACAAAACATGTTGTGCGTGCTTGGAATTTGAAAACTAAATTTCATGGGTGAGCTTTCCTATGCAACAAGATGCAGTAGATGGTTTTTATAGTGATGGTGAAAGGAAAGAGGGGCTTTATTTGCCTTTTGCTTTTCCTTTGTAGAGGGAGGGAATAGTGATTTCTAGTTCTTAAATGCTAACACTTGAAATGGAAGCATGCGAGGCTTGTATTTCCTTAGTTTTAAGGTAGACTAAATTTAGATACCTTGTTCTGCTGCAGACTGCCTTCACAGCGTTCCTGTTGCTCAAATGGGAAATTATCAGGAGTACTTGAAAATGATGCCTTCACCCCTTCGGGAGATTGATCCAGATCAACCAAAAAGGCTTCATACATTTGGCAATCCGTTCAAACAGGATAAGAAGGTAGGAAAAGTCTTGCTATCTGCTGTATCATTATTTTGAAAAGTAACTGAATTGTAACACAGAGGCAATTACACTGGTAGTGAATTGACGAAGCAATTATTTTTTACTTAAAAAAAAAAAAAAGTCTTTTCAGGGTATGATGATAGATGAAGCAGATAAATTTGTTGCTGGGCCTCAGAATAAGATCAAGCGTCCTGGAGAGGCCAATACTCCAGCATCACTAAAGAGAAGGCATAGCATGTCACCACTACCGTGATGGCCACAGTCACTGTTGTGACAAACCATGTTGGTGGAAAAGGGCCACCCTGTGCTGCTGGATCTCCATCATATCTGAACCTCAGAGGCATGCCAACAAATAAAGGTATGTTGGAGTTGTTGTAGTACAGGAGCTTGTGTGGTCATAAGTGGAAATATGTGTGCAAAAAAAAAAAGGTCTCTGTGCTTTCTATGTTAATTCAAAAGGACACGTAAGTTTTAGAGTTAATTGGGACTGAATTTCTTTGGTTGGCTTAGACAAACAGGCTGTTGCTATAGCTAACGAAGTCCTGAATGAGCAATAATTTTGAACTGTTTTTAAAAAGTGCTGAAACCTTTCACCATGATGGTTTGGAGGTAGCCAGGATTTCATTTCAGCCGTTAGTTCTCATTTGTGTATTCTATAGTGGGGAAGGGAGAAGTGGGGAAGGAAAGTGTAAAAAAAAAAAAAAAAAAAAAAAAAAAAAAAGTTTAAATTTCTCACAAATAGTACTTTTACCCACCTGTTGCAGCAGAGTCAAAAGAAAAATTTGCTGGAACTGGGGGAAGGAGGGGAAACTTTAGTTTACTTGGAAGTCATAACACTGAAATGGGACTACAGAAAATAACTTCACGACAGTCATATGAGACGGTAGCAGTCCAAAAGAAGGTATTCCTGTGGTTGTGTCAAAGGGTGAATAAAAGTACTGAAGTGATCTGACAGTGCTGAGTAACTCTCTACACAGTACTTTAAACAAGAAGGGATGCAGAATAATTTCCTTCTGTGTTTTTGATACTGCAGTTATGCACTACTAAGATACATCTTCTTAATTTTCAGACACTGGTAACAGTATTGTCCAAGATGGTAATGGAGAGAAGAAAGCAGAAAATTGTCAGTTGCTGGAAAAGCAAATTGATGGCTTGTCTGTGCAAATGGCTTCTTCGGTTTCAGCTGTTATGGGAGAGGATGAAATGTTACCCGGTGACTTAAACTCTCTACCTGGTGAGTTCAGTTGCTTAAATGAAGATGGTTTGGATCATAAGCCTGCTACCAATGCACTTGTTCGAGGGCCTCTAAATTACAGTGCGGCCGGAGATGACCAAAAACGGGTGATGGATTCTACTTCTGAATCTGTGCTGAATTCATTTAAAATAACACCGACGATGTTGGAGGGAAGCGATGCTGATATCAAAATTAGAGTGATGAAAGAGGTTCGCAAACATGGAAGAAGTAAGTTCTTTATTAGTGTATTAAAAATAGGCTAGGGATACAGAAGACTTTTCTTGAAATGAGGATCTATTTTGAAAATAAAACCTCAGATTTTGAATCATTTTTGATTACTTGTGTACGAGTAGTAGAAGAACAAGAAAGTAAGTACATGTATTCACAGTCCAACTTTATATCCTCACCATACTTACTGCAGCACTCTTAAGCAGGCTTAGTCACAGCACCATTCATGTTTTCGTAGTTGGTTCAGATAAGAAAATACAGAAACCAAGGAAAAAATACCATTGTTTCACATCTAATGTGTCCAGTTCATTCTTTTGCACTACTTTTTTTTTATTTAAACTTTATACAAGACAATCATATTAATTGTGCTCATGCTCCACATAGATTAGTCATCTTGTAAAGAGTAGTTATCTTAGACCTCTGCTTTCAAAAATGACAGCTCTAGGTTGAAACATGGCTTGGGATCCCTTTGTTTCTATTAACTGCTAATCATGGCAGTGTGTTCATGGAGATACAAGGCTTCTCTGCTGATTAAACCTAGACTGCATTTTCCAAGGGCAGGTGTTTCTAGATATTGGTCTTTTAAGAGAACAAAATTTTTCAGCGCTGCATTTGAATACCAGCTAATCAATATCACTTCAAATTATTGTTATGCTGGCTTTTTTCTTGTCTTATATGCATTACTGTATGCAGAAATGGGAAACTCTAGGCTTTGTTATTTTTCCTTTGGCTGTTAAGATTTATTGAAAATGCATTTGCAAGATCTGTTTCTAACATCTGTTTTGGATCTTTTCTCTAAGATTATGAAAAAATCTTCTCTCTTCTTGAGGAGGTACAAGGACCAATGGAAATTCAGAAGTATTTCAATGAATTTGCTGTAAAGGAAGCAGCAAGGTTTGTATAGATATAAATGATTCAGAGTTAAATGCTAACGTTGTTCATGATGGTAAATCTCAATTTTTTCCAAAACAAAAAACTTTGTTTTGACATACTTAAATTACCACAGTTTTAGTGGTCAAACTGCCGTTGTATTTTCTGAAGTAAATGGTCGTTACCTAGAGCTGAAGTGTGAAATAGAAAGATATGGGTGGTTATGGAAGAAAGACCCAGAATTTGCCTGGGTTGGGGAAAAATGGCTGTATCAAATTAAATTTGCCATTCTCACGTCAGAAATGAGGGAAGCTCTTCCATGCTGGAAACAGAGAGCCTCTGGTAATACTGTTTGTCGTGGCAAAATAGTACTGAGTTATTTAACTGTTATTTTTGGAAAGAAAAATGAAATTACTTCCCTTCTCTTCCCTAGGTTTAAAAAACGTGTCTTAATACAACACTTAAAGAGAATACTAGAGGAACTAGAGTTCAACAGCCTACCCAACAGAGTTAATCATGTCAACAGTAGATAATAGTGTACCAGCCAGAGGAATACGGACCAGGAATGAGTTTGCTGTGCCACAGAAGAGTGGAAGAGGATGTAGCTGTTGCCCTCACCATCCTGGCAGTCAAGTGATTTTACTGTCAGAGTCTGAGAAGAAGCAGCAGAGCTTTAACTTAATGAACCTCTGTCGGCAGAAGCTGGGCTGTAACCTTAAGGACGTGCTATGAAAGGTGTGGCTTTTTTCCTGTGGAGGGTGCTATTTGCTCAACAGGCTGAAGAAAATAACCATTGCTGCCCCTCCTGCAGGTGGTGAGAATTTACTCATTTGAACACTGTCATTAGCTGTTTTACGTGCTATAAGCAGCAGATCGCACTAAAATGGGGCACTGTCAAATGCACACGCTGTCTGCATCGTGGAGAGATCCCACGTGTTGCCCCCCCAAAAAACAAACAAACAAAAAACCTCCCAGAAACACCTGCACTGGTAATATTGCATGTTGCCAGCACAGAGACAAGGGTCTTTTTCCCGAGAACTGCTAGCCATGCCTTTAAACTTGAGATTCAGTGTAGATTGAGTGTAAAGAAACTGCTATTGTGTTAATGAAAGCTAAAGACAGACCTGTGATTGTTACCACCTGGTGGTCACTAAACAATCTACCTCAGACTCTCTTCTATTTTGTCTGCAGACATTATGAAAGTGCACCTGAGGCTTCCCAGGTCCCCGACTTCAGTTCTCTTTCATCCTGTGAGGAGGACGGAGATTCTTCAGGTGGCCTTGGCACACGCTGTGCTTTGGAAGCACTAAAAGGAAACGTTTTTAAAAAACGTGTATTTTAATGTTCATACAAAAGAGATTATTTTTGAACAGTATTGTTACTGGATCACTAATTTGGTATTTTAACTGTATAATTTTTTTTTAGTACATAGGTATATGTATAAAATAAACCGTTTTATTGATTTTTATTAAGTGCTAGTCTGAGGAGTGTGTAGCGGGCAGCGCTGAATTCCTCGAATTGTCTGTTACCAACAGACCGCTAATATTTTTTGTGAAACCAGTCTGCAAACCCTGAAACTCCACTTCTGGTAATAGCTGCAGAATGTGTTTGTACTTACCTCCCAGTAGCACGTACTGTGGAGCACCTGCCTCATCAGTCAGCTCAGCCTGTGCAGGGTGTACGTTTTTGCTCCAAGTATTAAAGGCACCAAGTTCCAGCTTACCAAATCCTTTGTTACCGGAGTTAATATCCTCTCCTCCGTTCCTCTTACTCTTTTGTTCAAAGGTAATGTGAATCACAGAAAATGCAACGAAGACTGAAGCACCTACACATAATTAATTTTGTCTTTTTAAACAGTAATATGCCAGTAGTAAATGGCTCTTCAGATGATTTTATTTTCAGTTGTTCTCATTTAAAAACATCTTCCTACTCCTTTAACAGCTTTCTTTTAAAAGACAGGTTGAAGTTGTGCTCGTGTTAACAAGCTCTTTACAAAGTACTGTGAATATCCTGAGGATTCCACTTGACCAGCCAGCAGAAGAGGCAGGGAAACAGATTTAAGTTGATGGCCTGAACTTCTGTTGCTATTAGTATTTCTAGTACTAGCCAGCCTGTGAGACGTCTTTTCCTTCTCCTGTGAAGCAGTGCCCTTGTCTTTCTGGAAGAGGTTGTTTGACCATTGGAATTACACCAGTGAGATTCAAGAAGGAAATAAAATCCAAAAGCAGCGTATCTTTATTACGATGTTAAGTGAAAAAGTGACACACAAAAGAAGTTGTTATAAACATTTCTGAACTCTTCTCTTAGCGGTAATGTACTCATCTGTACAGCTGAACATACTTAAAAAAACACAGTAATAACTTGGAATACAGTGATACGTAGGGCAATCCATCCCTTCAGGATCATTAGACGGCAGCTGTATGTCACCACAATACACCTCTCTTGCCTAATGGTGGACTTTTAAGAGGGAATTTATTTACAGTAGGTCAGGTATACTGTGTGTATGTGGTTTTGAAATGCCAGGTTATGTGCATAGAATTGCCTATAATACACTATTTTTTAAATAGGTGGTGGTAAGAGGAGACAGCTTTCTTCTAGTAGATTCTTATTTAAGTTTCTTTCACGATTCCAGGGGCACTCACTTGACCGTGATGTGCCTGAGCAAGGGCTGTGACCTGGTTAGCATCTAAACCTACTCATCTGATGTGGTACAGCTGTCTGCTAAATTAGCTACAGGAAGATGGTGACTTCAACTCAGACAGTTCTCTCTTACCTCACTATTGTTTTATCTGGTTAATTTTATAGTAATTTGGATTAGAACAGCGGAGGGAAAAGATGCCTTACACTGAAATGGACGCGAGTCTGTGAGAAGAAAGCCAGACGTCCTTGGAGACTGTGCCAATGAAAAGATGAAGAAAAATGAGTGGAATAAATCTCAGTGCATGTAGAACTGCATCCCAAATGGAGCACAGAAGGAAGGTTGCTTGCTCAGAAAACCAGCGGATGCTTCATGCCCGTGTTAAAGAGAATATTAACAGAGAGAGTTCTTTGTAAGACAAGTGGCCATGCGTGGTGTGGGTAGCAAATACATTGGAAAAAATACAGCCACAAGCTCTGAATGGCACCGTCTGGTGGGTGTAATCCGCCTGACAAGCCCTCCCGCGGGCGCCCTCTGCCGCCACCTGCTGGTGGGAAAGGGGTACTGCAGGCGGCCCTGTGCCGCGGAGGCGCCCGCGGGCGCCCTCTTCGGCCACCTGCTGGTCGGGAAGGGGTACTGCAGGTGGCCGAGAGCCGCGCATGCGCGGAGGCGGCCGCGGGCGCCCTCTTCCGCCACCTGCTGGTGCGAAAGGGGTACTGCAGGTGGCCGGGAGCCGCGCATGCGCGGAGGCGGCCGCGGGCGCCCTCTTCCGCCACCTGCTGGTGGGAAAGGGGTACTGCAGGTGGCCGGGAGCCGCGCATGCGCGGTGGCGCCCGCGGGCACCCTCTTCCGCCAGCTGCTGGTGGGAAAGGGGTACTGCAGGCGGCCCTGTGCCGCGGAGGCGCCCGCGGGCGCCCTCTTCCGCCACCTGCTGGTGCGAAAGCGGTACTGCAGGCGTCCCTGTGCCGCGCATGCGCGGTGGCGACCGCGGGAGCCCTATGCCGCCAGCTGCTCGTGGGAAAGGGGTACTGCAGGCGGCCCTGTGCCGCGGAGGCGCCCGCGGGCGCCCTCTTCGGCCACCTGCTCGTGGGAAAGGGGTACTGCAGGCGGCCGAGAGCCGCGCATGCGCGGTGGCGCCCGCGGGAGCCCTCTGCCGCCAGCTGCTGGTGGGAAAGGGATACTGCAGGCGGCCGGGAGCCGCGCATGCGCGGTGGCGCCCGCGGGCGCCCTCTGCCGCCGCCTTCTGGTGGGAAAGCGGTACTGCAGGCGGCCGGGAGCCGCGCATGCGCGGTGGCGCCCGCGGGTGCCCTCTGCCGCCACCTTCTGATGGGAAAGGGGTACTGCAGGCGGCCGGGAGCCGCGCATGCGCGGAGGCGCCCGCGGGCGCCCTCTGCCGCCACCTGCTGGTCGGAAAGGGGTACTGCAGGCGGCCCTGTGCCGCGCATGCGCGTTGGCTCCCGCGGGAGCCCTCTTCCGCCACCTGCTGGTGCGAAAGGGGTACTGCAGGCGTCCCTGTGCCGCGCATGCGCGGAGGCGCCCGCGGGCGCCCTCTGCCGCCACCTGCTGGTGCGAAAGGTTTAGTGCAGGTGTCTGGGCACCGCGCATGTGCGGTGCTTATTACATCGTTGGTTTTTTGGATGGGTAATTTCCTTCGTTCCTAGATTTTTCTTCATATGTAAATGAAAGGTTTGAGCTAATTCCCGTTGAAAATATTTCAGTTACTTGCTTGGTTGTATTGTCCTTTCTATGTTCAAAGCTGAAGCAAAAGTATGGTGATTTTTGCTTCTAGAAACCCCCCAGTTCTTTTGTCTGCACTCCGCATGCTGTAAACTAGGGGAAGGGGGAAAAAATAAAAATAAAATAAATAAAAGAACACAGCTGCTGCTGCTCCTGCTCTCTTTCTTGTGGTTTGCCCCCTCCCCTTTCCCAGGTGATTGGGTTTAGGTGCTGGGCGGGGCCAAATGTTATATGAGCCCTAGGCATGCTATCAGAGAGCTCCTTCTGCCTGGGCTGCTCTTTCGGGTCAGTGCTTTGTTTATTCTTCAGTTAGTTACATGCAGGGTTGTTTTGGTGGGTCAGAGTCTAGTAGGATCTGTTAGAGGAAACCAATCTAGTAGTATGTGCCTTTCTTGCATGAAGCTCTTTGCAGGTGATTAATTGTTATAGCACGTTTATGGATAGGATGTCAATGTTATTTAGTGTGTTTGTTTTGTCGTTCTAGGTCCCTCGTGATTTTTGCAGGGTTACAGGGCAGATGCCACCAGGTCTGCCCCTTTTGTTGTTTTTGTTTGTTTTGTTTGATTTTTTTTTTTTTTTTTTCTTTTTCTTTTTTGGAAGGAAGGAGGGGGAGGCTGGCTGCCAGGTCTTCTCAGCAGCCACTGAGGACAGAAGTGGTTATGTGAATGGCAGGGAACCGAGGGTGGAAGTGACCTCAGGGTGTGCCTTCAGTGATGGCCAAAGACGCTCTGTGGCTGGCTAGACCTTGAGGGCGGATGTGGCGTCACAGCGAGCCTTCACTGAGGGCAGAAACAACCCATCATTGGCTGGAAACCCAGGGCGGTTGTGACGGTAGGGCGAACCGTCACTGAGGGCAGAAGCACCCTGTGATTGAGTGGGAACCGAGCATGGAAGTGACATAAAGTGTGCCTTCAGTCAGGGCGGAAGCACTTTATGATTGGCTGGCAACCCAGGGCGGAAGCGATGGCAGGGCGTGCCTTCACTGAGGGTGGAATCCCTTGCTGATTGGCTGGGAACCTGAGGGCGGAAGTGATGTTCTGTCTGCCTTCACTCAGGGCAGAAACACTCTGTGATTGGCTCAGAGGAACCCAGGGCGGAAGTGGCCTGCAGGGCTTGCTGCCACTATGGGCGCAAGCTGTCAGGCGGGGCTGGGATGCCGAGGCGCGGTGCCGCAACGAGGTTGGTCGTTTGTTTGGTGGTTGGTGCCGCCCCAGGGTGGGGCGGGCTGGGCCGGGCGAGGAGGCGGTGGGAAGTCGGGGTGCCATGCGGTCAGCAACTTCTGAGGAAATGGCCCTTGTGTGGGGCGGGGGTGACGCATTCAGAGGAACCTGGACAGGCTGCAGGTAGGGGCAGGCAGGAACCTTTTGAAGTGCAGTAGAGGGAAATGCCAAGCCCTACCCCTTGGGAGGGACAACTGTATTCACCAGCACTGGTGGTTGTATGTCTGGGTGCAAAAGGTCTCTGCAGTTCAATCCAGTTGGCAGCTGGTCACAAACAGCGTTCTAGAAAGTTGCCTGGCAGAAAAGGACTTGGGGATGTTGTGTTGGTCAACAGCTCGTTGAGCAGGAGCCAGCAGTATGCCCAGGAGGCCAAGATGGCCAGTAACATCCTGGCTTGTATCAGAAATAGCACGGCCAGCAGTACAATGGAAGTGATGGTCCGTCTGTACTTGGCACTGGTGAGACCACACCTTGAGTACTGTGCTCAGTGTTGGTACCCCTCGTGTGACGGTTTTACCTTGCTAGGCAGCTGAACTCCACCACAACTGCTCTCTCAGAAGAGGAGGGGAAGAAGAAAATGAAAGAAACAACTCACGGGTTGAGATAAGGACAATTTAACTCAAGGAAAAAAGAATTATTCAGGAAAAATTATTATTAATTACTTAGTTTGACTAAAGGGGAAAAAATAAAAACAATCAAAGGCTGTGTGGAAGTGCAGAGGAAAGAAATTACTCTCTGCTTCCCACAAACGAGCGATGCTTGACCACGTCCTTGAAGCAGGGCCTCAACACGCTTGGCCGTTGTTCTGGAGGACAGATGTTTTCACAACGAGAGCCCACCCCTCCCCTCCCCTCTTTTTCTTTTTTCCACCTTGTATTGCCGAGTGTGACATCAGATGGTATGGAATATCCCTTTGGCTGGTTTAGGTCAGCTGCCCTGGTGATGTTCCTTCCTCACCTTTTGCCCACCCCTGCTTTCTAGCTCTGGGAGGTGTTAGAGGGAGTCCTGATGCTGTGCCAGTATTGCTTAGCAGCAAGCACGACAGCGGTGTGATACCAGTGCTGTTCTAGCTACAAGTGCAGAGCAGAGCACAGCACTGTATGGGCTGCTGCAGGGAAAGTTAACAGACCCAGTACACCTCACTACAATAAAGATACTGAGTTTCTGGGAATACACTCGGAGAAGAGCAGCAAGGCTGGTGAGGCAACTAGAAAACGACGTGAGGAACAGCTAAGGGAACTGGGACTTAAGTCTGGAAAGAAGGTGGCAGTGGGGAGGCCACATTGACCTTACAGCTACTGAAAGGAGGTTGTAGCAAGGTGTCGGTCTCTTTTGTCAAGTGACAAGTGATAGGGTGTGAGGGAATGGCCTCAAGTTGTGCCAAGGGAGGTTTAGGTTGGACATCAAGAAGCATTTCTTCATGGCAGGGGTGGTTAGACAATAGAACAGGGAAGTGGTAGAGTCCCCATCCTTAAAAGTATTTAAGAGACTTTTGGACATAGCACTTAGGGATATGATTTAGTGGTAGCATTAGGTTGATGGTTGGACTTGATGGTCTTAAGGGTCTTTTCCAACATAAGCGATCAAAGTGGAGCAAGAATTCTTGTTGAGAATGGGGATTCAAATAACAAGTGCATTTTCGGGAACTGCCTCTATCCTTCATTGTAGGTGAACGCAGCTCTGTGGGCCCTCCAAGGAGGCACCTCTGTAGTGATTGCAAATGGAATCCACCCAAAGAACTTGGGTCATGTCATCACAGATTGTGGCAGGGAAGAAAGTTGGAACTTCTTTTTCAGAGGTAAACCTGCAGGTGAGTACAGAAGTAACATGTGCATTGGGAGCTGTAGACATTTCCTGAAAGTTTAGGGTTGAAATTTGGCTACGCCTGCCTGTTCAACAAATGGGAAACTATGCTCTGCTTGACAAATGGCTTTTGAAAGGTAATTTTTAATGTTGGAAGGGAACATCTTGAATCCTCCGCTCGGGTTCCTTCCAGCTGATGACTTGCTGCATCAGACTCACATTCAAAGAACTAAGTAGAATTTGTAGCGTTTTTAGTCTTGGAGGTTATCATCTATTTTTAACAAATTCAGGGTGAAAGCCTGCATGTAGAACATACTGCTGAACTAAGATACTGTGTAGTTTTATCTTCATCGTAAGTTCTTCTTATGAATCAGTCTTTTGTTACTGTGTGTAGGAATGTTTTCCTGCCTCTGTGTTGCTGTGACAATGTAACAACGGCCACAGAAAGTCAGACCAAAGATCTGTGATCCTAGCAGAACAGAAGGAGTGTAGAGTGCTACTTGTGACTTGCACTTTAAGAAAAGCAGATGCCTTGGAGTATAAAAATGCCTAATGGATTTCTTGTAAAAATTGGCCATATCCTTTGAACCCGTGTAAACACTTTGCATCCATGGGTCACAGCAGTCAGGAGCCTTAACTAGGTATTGTGTGTAAACTCTGGAGCTAGCACTATGTGAAGAACTGCTTCCCTTATTTTATGTGTGGGCAGGAGGAGAGTTGAAATTTGCTTCCCGCTAGCTTTTGATGCCCCCGCCTTCTGTATGGAAAGCACATGGGTGATCGATCTCTGTTCAACTTCTATGATATGAGACATCGTCTTTTTTTCTTAGTCCTTTTCTACAGGAACTGTTCCAAAAGTTTGGCGATCCCTGTTTCTCTTGGCTGAAACGGTTTTGATTCTACTGTGACCTTTTTAAGATGGGCAAAAATAAAATTTTGTGTAGCATCCAAGAGGCAAATGAACCTTCAGTTTATGAGATAGCAAGGCTAACTTTGAGTTTTGATTAGATTGGTGATGGTTTTTGTTGCCTTTCCTAGGCCTTTTCCAAAAGCTTAAACAGGTAAGTTGCTGTTTGATGCTGATGAGCATCGATGTTTTCATAGGATTATGTGCAGTACCAAGGCCTGGTTTCCCCTTTTGCCTGTTTTTGCCTTTTTTACAGATGTCAATGAGATCCCCTCCAAGCCTTCTCTTCTCCAGGCTGAACAGTCCCAGCTCTCCTAGCCTGTCCTCACAGGAAAGGTGCTTCAGTCCCTTATCATCCTCCTGCCCCTCCATTGGACTCTTTCCAGTGCGTCCAGGTTTCTCTTGTACTGGGAGGCCCAGACCCAGCACTCCAGGTGTGGCCTCACCATTCCTGACTAGAGGGGGAGGATCGCCTTTCTTGACCTGCTGGCAATATTTTACCTAACGTCACCCAGGGTACCATTAGCTGCTTTTGCAGCAAAGGCACATTGCTATTTCGTGTTCAGGTTGGTGTCCAACTGGAAACTTAGCTCCTTTTCTGTCATTTTCCTTTCTAGCAAAATGGGTGATACCGCTTTTCACTTTGTCCTACTGCAATAAATTTTGCATCAGTTATAAAGCTTTTCATCTTTTAATCCCAGTTCTCAGACAACTACAAATATGGTGAACAGCAAAAGTAAATGTGAAACTTTTACCGCGACCCTTCCTCTACCATGGAATGTGGTTACTCCCATTCTTTCTTTGTCTGCTGTCTTCCAAAACACAATTTAAATATTCAAAATATTCAGGTAACTTTTTGTAAAATAAACTCTTATCTCCTTCCACGTGTCACTTTCTTTCAAAGAACAAGAAAATACACTCTACTTTATAAAGTATGACCTCGCTTTAAAAAGCTCTTTGAACACTCCTAAATTAAGCCTTATTAATCAAGTGTCCGCTAGTTCTTTTCTTACACTTCCCACTATACCTCCTGTTATTTTCCTTAACATGGGAATTCCTGCTCTGGCAATTTCTGTAGGACACTTCTTCAGTAGAAGTCCAGGCATATTAGTCACATTTCAAGTCATCTGTTCTACAGACAATTTCAAGAGAGTTAAAAATGAAAACATAGCTTATCCATGAGCTACTGGGGAACTCCTTAGTGAAATGCTTCCTTCACCTTTTGACGTGTTACTTCTGTTTCAAAACTTGTTCTGTATCATTTCAGTTTGAGACAGATTCTTTGACATCCATGGCGAGAAAAAAAGGTAAACGATTGTGTAACAGTACTAGAAATGGGACAAACTTTGTCTTTGCGGATGTTACTTCATATGCAAATCATTTATATCATATTAGGTGTATATGTGATGGTAGGTGAAATCATTGTCAAATTTGCGCAGTTTTATTGTAGCTAATAAACTTGATGCTTTACGTTGTTCATCTTAGGTAGGTTTCTTGCTGTGGTATGGGAAACAGCTGATTTTTTTTCCCGGTTTGACCATTAGGTCACTTTTTCTTGAAACTAGACAGATAAATCTATCTTGAGCACATTTTTTTCTTTCTTCTAGGAAGATTGACATTTCCTTTGTTTAAACATCTAAGTCTGTCTACAGCAAAGCTGAACAGCTTGGCTATTGGGCTACGACAGATTGCAGCATCTTCACAGGACAGCGTCGGCTGCATAATTCGGAGAACACAAATAGCAAAAGATCTAGAGTTGGAGCAGGTGACAGTGCCTGTTGGGGTCCTTCTTGTGATTTTTTTTTTTTTTTTTTTTGAGTCCCGTCCTGTCTTCCACAGGTATGTGAGGAGGGCGGAGAGATCTTTGATAACAAGTGTATTTCTATTGGTGAGTTATTGGAAGGCTGCAAGAAGTCTTGCCTCAAAAGCCTTTTGCTTGTATTCTTCTGAAATGAATTTTGTTGTCATCCCAATTATTTTTTCTACAGACACATTCTTGGGACTTGCTTCTGCAATGCTGAGAGTTATTCAGGGTTGGTTTGTGATACCCAACATAGAGAAGGAGTTAGCTTACATTCAGGTGGTGCGGTTTCTGCATGTGTCTTATAAGGTAGGTTCCCTGCTTAACTTGCAACTTACGAGGTTCCTACCAATGAGCACTTTGCTGTCCATGCCGAATGCAGCTGAACTGCAGGCTACGATTCAACATCAAATGTTTCATATAGATTGTTAATAACAAATTGCAACTGTTAAGAATATATGCTAAAAAAAAATAGCACAAAGTAGAAGTTCTAGGATTTGAGTGGTCTGTTAGAGCAGGTCCAGAGGAGGGCCACGAAGCTGATGAGGGCTGGAGGAGCTCTCCTATGAAGACAGGCTGAGAGAACAGGGGTTGCTCGGCCTAGAGAAGAGAGGGCTTTGAGGAGACCTTACAGTGGCCCTCTAGTACCTAAAGCAGGCTTTGGGAAAGCTGGGGAGGGACATTTTGTCAGGTAGTGTAGTGACAGGACAAGGAGTAATGGCTTTAAACTGAAAAAGGGTAGACTTAGATTAGATAAAAGGAAGAAAATATTTACTATGAGGGTGGTGAGGCACTGGAACAGGCTGCCTGGAGAAGTTGTGGATGCCCCATCCCTGGAAGTGTTTAAGGCCAGGCAGGACGGGGCTTTGAGCAATCTGGTCTAGTGGGAGGTGTCGTAGAATCATAGGATGGTTTGGGCTGGAAGGGAAGTTAAAAGTCATCTACTCCCCCCCCGCCATGGGCAAGGACACCTTCTGGTTATAAATGTGAAATCAGTGTGATAAAATAAAAGACTTCTGTATAAGGCAGCACAACAAAAATGTTCTTCATAGAAAGAGCTTATTAGCTAATTCTGGCCAGAATGATTAGGGATAAGAGTTCTTGCATCTGAAATAGTTTTATACAGCTACCGAATTTGTGCCAGAGCCTATGCTGAGGGTTTCCTTTGACTTACTCACTGCAGTCTCCCTTTGCCAGTAGTACCCTGAAGCTCAAGTTTGTTCCTGAAATGTTAAGATTACTTCATTTCTGGAGTTACATGTTCTGAGTTGGAAGAATTTCTTGGTGCTGTATATTAATATTGAGTAAGTCAGCAGAATTCAAAATCCTGTTCTTAATCTATTTTGCAGATGTTATTCTCACAGAGGAGTCAGATCTCTTTTTCTTTTTGTTTTAAATTCCGTTCTGACAGGTGTCTGCTTTGGCCATAGCTAGTGGAAATGGCTTGCTACTCAAAGGAGGGAAAGAGGCTGCATATAGCAATCAAATCTTTCATTGTCTGACCCAAGAAGCACTCTCCATTCACGGAGTCAAAGGTGCAGTGCAACTTGTAAGTGTCTAGAATTAAATCAACAACTTTTTTGCTGTGGCATGTATAAAAAGCACAGGCAGAGCTTGAGAATTCAGGCCATTGACTGTTTGTGTCACAGCTCTCATAGGTGAATACAAGAGAGGAAGCAGAAGATCTCTACCATTTGGAGAAGCTGATAGATCTAATCGTTCCACGTGGTTCGTCCCAGCTAGTCAGGAATATCCAGAAAGCTGCTAAGGGAAATCCAGTGATGGGACCTGGAAATAAGTTGCTTGCTACAATTACTTACAGACCACATACTTTCTAAAAACATAGGTACGAGGGCTAGGTGCAGTGTGTAGCTGTTTTTCCACTTCTAGTGTTACTGTTTTCTAGCCAGATCTTTCTTGAAATTATGTAATTGCTTTAAATAATTTAAAATAAACCCTGAACTAGGAGGATGTCATGATAGATAGCCAACGTAGCATTTCAGCTATTGTGCCTTATTGCTAGTTCATTGATCTTCTGTCTCTGAAAACTGAGGCTATATTTTTTTTTATGGCATAGACTATCCCTCTAGTGAAGTTTGAATCAGTTGTGGTTATGTCCTCTCCTAACTTTTAGCAGACCCTCGACTTTAACACTGTGGGGGAAAAAGAGAAAGCCTTGAAACTGCGTGAGCACTGTTTAGCAACAGCCAAAGCAGTGGTTTGTTTAAGGCACAAATCCAAAGGGTGGCAGTATAGGGACTGCTATGAAAGAAAGAAACTCCGTCCTAGCTATGCCCAGAACAACAAGCTGCACTTTTCACCTGTTAGTTAAGCATTGGTAAAATCTACAGCAGAAAATACTTCTGGTATTGCAGGTGAAGATTCATGCTGGGCCAAAGTTTGCCGCTTACTCGACGTTCAACCCCTCAGAAGTGAAATCTCTCCGCGCTGAATATGGGGATCTGGAGTGCTGCATTGAGGTTGCAGACAGTGTACAAGAGGCTGTTGAACATATCCACAAGTACGGAAGTTCTCACACGGATGTTACCGTCACAGAGAATGGTTTGTGACCGATCTGTTCCCTTAAGCTTCTGCTTTGGTTTCACTGTGGGATCTTGTTATTAGCATAACTACTTGCATTGCAGTAGTTTCCCTTATCTTGGTTCCGTAGTAAGCATAATCAACCGGAACCCTATGAGCTACATCTATCTATAGTTCTGTTTAATTGAAGGAAAACATGTTTTGTGCCCTTATTCCAGGAGGTGAAGGCCTGTGTTTGAGCAACCGGCCAACGGCAAGTCAACGCATGCTCTTGTCAGGCAGACTGCTTTGTGTTCTTGTGTTGTGCAGACTTACCACATCAGACAGTTCTGCAGAGACGTCTCCTGAATCCTGGAGATGTCTTTAGGCTTCTGAAGGAGGAAGAGGTGAGCTTCTCTAGAGGGAATATGGGTTGTGGGAAAGATCAGACTATATACGCTTTGTCTTCCCACGTCACTTTTAAGTCCTGCAAACAAGGACCACAAGCGTTTTTCCCCATCTCTCCCAGTCCTTTATTTCCCAGTTCCGCATCTGTAGCGTAAAAGCTGCGTGTATCTCAATTCCCAGTTTCTTGCTCCTTTGATGCTGTGAACTTCTGTTCCTGTGTGCCGCTCTGTGCTTTCTCCACTCCCCCGCATGAGGTTTGAACACTCTGCCGCTTCAAAACGTAGCTAGAGCTGCTCCCAGCCAAAGGATGGGATACTCTCGATACAAGCCTAAAACTTCTGAGAGTCAGCTACAGTAAGGTCATTTTGATTTGTGGCTCATCAGTGTAAGATTCAAGCAGGCATCTGTTTCTGCACCTTCTGCAGAACTTAAATGAGTAGCACCAAAAGGCTTGCTTTTGATACTGTAAGCCACTACCTGGCGCACCAGCGATTTACTTGGGTGTGTACTGGAGATAGAGTTCATCTTTAGCATTCGTCCCATTGCTCTGGGCGACTGACTTGCAGTTTACAGCCTTACAGAGAAAGGCATCCTCCGGAGTACTAAGGCTCGTACAACTCTGTTTGAGGTTGCTCCAGTCTCGCATGTTCTGTGCTGAACTGGTTTAATTAGCCAATTTCATGTGGTGTTTCTGCATTCTGTTTCCCCCAAAACTACTTTCCATATAAACTTAATAGAGGGCTTTCCATTATCTGGAACAGTTCGATGTATCCATTGAGATAATGTAGAGCTGAACATGTAGTTTAACCGTCTGACTGCAAAAGGAGGCGCAGGTTGTCTGGCGACGAGTCTGGTTGCCGGCGGTGAGGCGAGCAAGAGCCATCGGGGGTGACTCCCTGGACCGTTGGGCCGGGAGGGTTGGGGGGTGCGGCAGCCGGGCGCAGGTCCTCGCTGCGCTTGGTCGTTGGGCTGCGCTGTGCCTCTCCCTTCGGGGAGAGGCTTTTCTCTGCCTGCGTTCTGACAGCCGGCTCTCTCCTTGTTCTGCGGTTCACCAGGGCAGAAGCAGCTCCCCGCCGCTAGGACCCATGTGGGGTTTTTTGCCGAGCAAAGGTGGCGCACCGGGTAAACCGAGGGAAGATGCAGCTGGCGTGCTGCAGTCGCAGGTTTCCCAGGACAAAGAGCAGCCCGTGCGTCCCGACTGCCCAGGTAAGTCGCAGCGACCTCCGGGTGAAATCAAGGCGTGCTTGTAAACTTCCTGCAGCCCAGGCTCAAAGGCTTCATCAAATTTGCAGAAGCACGAACTGCTCGGAGCGGGGAAGCGCAGAGGGAAGCCGCATAGTGCCTGCCGAGTCGTAGTAGCTTCTTAGACCTAGAATGAATTGGCCTGTCAAGCTCTGTCTCTTTGTTGCTCAGTCTTTGGTACGAGAGGCTAAACTTTGTCCCGCCTCAGCTTTCAGAGTTGTCCTAGAAATAGACTGGTGCTTGCGGGGCTTTTCAGAATGCTGGTTGTGGTCAGTCAGGACAGACGTGAGAGGCAATTTCTTTCTGTCTGTCTGTCTATTGGTTATGTCCCAAGAGATTTGCTTGAACTGTGTGCAATAAAAGAGGCCTCGGGCCCGTACTGAGCAGCGAGACAGAGCAAAACTCCGGGTAAGCAGTGGCTATGGCAACGTTGCTTGGGAGTTGAGCGGCTGGGGGTCTTTCCAGCGGTGGGGGTCTTGCCAGTGGAACTCGGTACGCAGACAGAAACATGTCCTTCGAGGTCCTTGTCTGTCTTGTGTTGCAGCTGTGTTATTTGACCCATAATTGTATGGAGTTGCTAAATTCTAGAGGGGATGATAGAGACGTCCCTGGTTCAGCCTTTTTTTGCCACAGTCATTGCGGAAGTTTTGGAAAAACGAGTAGTATCCTTCTCTTTAAAATCACCTTTTAAAGTGTTCTTTCCACAGACTCCTGTCTGTGGTTTAGGTACTTGATTTGTGTGAAACAGTGCCAGACTTTCCTGTTAACGAGTGCCCCGATTGAGATTCCCTGTTGTCAGAGAACAAGAACCATCAGTGGTGCTTGGCAGTTTAAAACGTCTTGGCTTCTACAAAGGCTAACTTGCCAAAGCGAATGGGAAGTAGCCTAAAATCCAGTAAATGCGCTGAATAGAAAAGGTCCTCTTCTTGATGGGAAAAGAGCTTTGCAGAACATGAGCTCTGTTTCCCATAGGGCTCCCTGCTTACCCACCTGTTCAGCGATTACTGCAGGCTTTGACTGGTCCCCTCAGGTCCAATATCGCACACGCACTGTGCTGCAGATGGTACCTTAGCTTCCTTGCCGTCTCGTGCTGTGTTACTTGTACCCGCAGAAAACTTACTTCAGTGTCACAGAAACCCCATGGGAAGCATCCCTGACTCATGCTGGTAGGACCATCCCGTTGTGGCTGGTAAAATCTAGGAGCAGGATGATGCTTGTAAGAATGTAACCTATGGAGGAGAAGACAACAGTCTCCTGTTAGGCAACTGGTTTTCGAGACTGGTTTCCCCACCCTCCTGCGCATTTTGAAGGAGGCAGTCCCTAAGCTGATGCAATTCAAGTGCATCTAAGCTGCAGGTTGTTACTTCCATAAGCTATAAAGGAACTTAATGTGTTTTGTTTTGTTTTAAATCGAGGCTTGTGTGCGTGCGTTTTGGCTTGTCCCGATGGCTGGTGTAGATGATCGCTCACGTGCCCCAAAGCTCCTTGTGCTGATGTTGGATCTGCCCCTCGGTAAAGGACCGCATGCCGTGTGTTCAGCTTTTCTTTCTTACTGTGTCATCCGTATGTATGTATTTATTTACTTCTCTGAAGGAAAGGGTGGATTTTTCATGGGTCTCTCTGTGCGTGTATCGAACCAGGCCGCAGTAAATACGTGTAAGCGAGTAGGCTGCAGTGCGTCCTGGACAGTATCAGAGTGCTACTCTGCTAGCAGTGGAGAGCCAGGTGAAGGTGTCCAGGGTAAGGACTTGTTCTGCCTCAAGTTGAATGGAAAGTTTCAGAAGTTGAGCATCCCGGGGGATGTTTGTAGGACTGTTGTTAGACGATAAAAGTTCAGATGGCTGTCGACGAAGGGGATTTTGTTGGCTCTTTTCGATAGCAGTTCCTGCCAAAGATCGCATCGGTCACAAAAGGTAGTAGTAACCTTGCGGTTTCTATGTTCTGTAGCGTCTGTAGCAAAATACACTGGCAGATGAATAAATGAGCAGGTACAAATACACGTGACTCTATAGCTGAGACTAAATAACGTGCAGTTTCTTCTGTGTTTTATCTTTCAAAGCACGTTGTTGCTGAGTGCCTGAGCTCTTTGCTCACGTTACCAAGGAAAGGAATGGTTGTGCTTCTTCCCCCCTCATCTCTCTTTTTTTTCTTTTTTGTTTTCTCTCCTCTTCTCCTTTGATGACAGGGACTCAAAATGTTTTCCTCGGATGTCCACGTGAAAATTAAAATAAATAAATAAATAAATGCTGATGGTGAACACACTGACAGAATTGGGTGACGTTTTCAAGGTAGAGAAGGGCGAAGAATGTGGAAATTCCTAGTACATTAGTGGTGCTCTGTTAACAAAACTGACGTATACGCCACTTGCTGTTTCTAGTTTTTTGGTTTGGTTTTCCTTTCTGTAGTCTCCCCGAAGGCTTTCGTGGACACATGGTGTATCTTTTCTGTTCTTCCAGTATTCATTTGTCAGGAAAGACGACCATGAAATCCGAGGGCTATGGACAACCATCCACCAGGTGGTTGTTGCAGACTCCATCGGTCATGTTATTTGTGCTTTTAGCTCGCCCTTTCCTATATCTTGAGTTGAATTTTTTTTTTTTGCAACGCTATGTTTGCAGTGATAGCATTGCTGCCGAGGTATTTTTGACTAAAAATGATCTTAACTGTAGTAGTGAATTCACAGAGTGTGGCTTTGTGTAACAACTCCCATTATCACAACTTTTTTTTTTTTCCTCTGTCACAGATAGGAGGAAAGCTCTTTCCAGAGAGATGGAAAGAAAGTTGTTTCAGAATATGTTCAGAATGTCTGAAGTTGTTTCAGAATATTTTTTTTTAGTAGTTAACGGTATTACAGCCCATAGAGCAATTTCTTTGTGCATGAGAACTCGTGGGTTAACTGAAAGTTACTTGTTTTATTATAAAACTAGGATTTGAAGCCACAGGCATTCAGAAATGCATATGATATGCCTTGTCGCAGTCTTCTAGATCAGCTAACCAGAATGAGAACCAATCTTCTGAAAACACACAGGGATATCGTGTGGCAGGATGAAGGTAAATCGCCACAATTATTTATTAACATTCTGGTACAGCTATTTAATTCACCTAAGTAGTGTTTCTGTCCTCGGTGTGGGAGAGCAAGTAGACTTTGCATCGTTTTTTGGGTCAGTCGTCCTTCCCTAGATTCTGAAGGGAAAGAATGGAACTTCTGCTTTCTGTCACAAAACATGTTGTGCGTGCTTGGAATTTGAAAACTAAATTTCATGGGTGAGCTTTCCTATGCAACAAGATGCAGTAGATGGTTTTTATAGTGATGGTGAAAGGAAAGAGGGGCTTTATTTGCCTTTTGCTTTTCCTTTGTAGAGGGAGGGAATAGTGATTTCTAGTTCTTAAATGCTAACACTTGAAATGGAAGCATGCGAGGCTTGTATTTCCTTAGTTTTAAGGTAGACTAAATTTAGATACCTTGTTCTGCTGCAGACTGCCTTCACAGCGTTCCTGTTGCTCAAATGGGAAATTATCAGGAGTACTTGAAAATGATGCCTTCACCCCTTCGGGAGATTGATCCAGATCAACCAAAAAGGCTTCATACATTTGGCAATCCGTTCAAACAGGATAAGAAGGTAGGAAAAGTCTTGCTATCTGCTGTATCATTATTTTGAAAAGTAACTGAATTGTAACACAGAGGCAATTACACTGGTAGTGAATTGACGAAGCAATTATTTTTTACTTAAAAAAAAAAAAAAGTCTTTTCAGGGTATGATGATAGATGAAGCAGATAAATTTGTTGCTGGGCCTCAGAATAAGATCAAGCGTCCTGGAGAGGCCAATACTCCAGCATCACTAAAGAGAAGGCATAGCATGTCACCACTACCGTGATGGCCACAGTCACTGTTGTGACAAACCATGTTGGTGGAAAAGGGCCACCCTGTGCTGCTGGATCTCCATCATATCTGAACCTCAGAGGCATGCCAACAAATAAAGGTATGTTGGAGTTGTTGTAGTACAGGAGCTTGTGTGGTCATAAGTGGAAATATGTGTGCAAAAAAAAAAAGGTCTCTGTGCTTTCTATGTTAATTCAAAAGGACACGTAAGTTTTAGAGTTAATTGGGACTGAATTTCTTTGGTTGGCTTAGACAAACAGGCTGTTGCTATAGCTAACGAAGTCCTGAATGAGCAATAATTTTGAACTGTTTTTAAAAAGTGCTGAAACCTTTCACCATGATGGTTTGGAGGTAGCCAGGATTTCATTTCAGCCGTTAGTTCTCATTTGTGTATTCTATAGTGGGGAAGGGAGAAGTGGGGAAGGAAAGTGTAAAAAAAAAAAAAAAAAAAAAAAAAAAAAGTTTAAATTTCTCACAAATAGTACTTTTACCCACCTGTTGCAGCAGAGTCAAAAGAAAAATTTGCTGGAACTGGGGGAAGGAGGGGAAACTTTAGTTTACTTGGAAGTCATAACACTGAAATGGGACTACAGAAAATAACTTCACGACAGTCATATGAGACGGTAGCAGTCCAAAAGAAGGTATTCCTGTGGTTGTGTCAAAGGGTGAATAAAAGTACTGAAGTGATCTGACAGTGCTGAGTAACTCTCTACACAGTACTTTAAACAAGAAGGGATGCAGAATAATTTCCTTCTGTGTTTTTGATACTGCAGTTATGCACTACTAAGATACATCTTCTTAATTTTCAGACACTGGTAACAGTATTGTCCAAGATGGTAATGGAGAGAAGAAAGCAGAAAATTGTCAGTTGCTGGAAAAGCAAATTGATGGCTTGTCTGTGCAAATGGCTTCTTCGGTTTCAGCTGTTATGGGAGAGGATGAAATGTTACCCGGTGACTTAAACTCTCTACCTGGTGAGTTCAGTTGCTTAAATGAAGATGGTTTGGATCATAAGCCTGCTACCAATGCACTTGTTCGAGGGCCTCTAAATTACAGTGCGGCCGGAGATGACCAAAAACGGGTGATGGATTCTACTTCTGAATCTGTGCTGAATTCATTTAAAATAACACCGACGATGTTGGAGGGAAGCGATGCTGATATCAAAATTAGAGTGATGAAAGAGGTTCGCAAACATGGAAGAAGTAAGTTCTTTATTAGTGTATTAAAAATAGGCTAGGGATACAGAAGACTTTTCTTGAAATGAGGATCTATTTTGAAAATAAAACCTCAGATTTTGAATCATTTTTGATTACTTGTGTACGAGTAGTAGAAGAACAAGAAAGTAAGTACATGTATTCACAGTCCAACTTTATATCCTCACCATACTTACTGCAGCACTCTTAAGCAGGCTTAGTCACAGCACCATTCATGTTTTCGTAGTTGGTTCAGATAAGAAAATACAGAAACCAAGGAAAAAATACCATTGTTTCACATCTAATGTGTCCAGTTCATTCTTTTGCACTACTTTTTTTTTATTTAAACTTTATACAAGACAATCATATTAATTGTGCTCATGCTCCACATAGATTAGTCATCTTGTAAAGAGTAGTTATCTTAGACCTCTGCTTTCAAAAATGACAGCTCTAGGTTGAAACATGGCTTGGGATCCCTTTGTTTCTATTAACTGCTAATCATGGCAGTGTGTTCATGGAGATACAAGGCTTCTCTGCTGATTAAACCTAGACTGCATTTTCCAAGGGCAGGTGTTTCTAGATATTGGTCTTTTAAGAGAACAAAATTTTTCAGCGCTGCATTTGAATACCAGCTAATCAATATCACTTCAAATTATTGTTATGCTGGCTTTTTTCTTGTCTTATATGCATTACTGTATGCAGAAATGGGAAACTCTAGGCTTTGTTATTTTTCCTTTGGCTGTTAAGATTTATTGAAAATGCATTTGCAAGATCTGTTTCTAACATCTGTTTTGGATCTTTTCTCTAAGATTATGAAAAAATCTTCTCTCTTCTTGAGGAGGTACAAGGACCAATGGAAATTCAGAAGTATTTCAATGAATTTGCTGTAAAGGAAGCAGCAAGGTTTGTATAGATATAAATGATTCAGAGTTAAATGCTAACGTTGTTCATGATGGTAAATCTCAATTTTTTCCAAAACAAAAAACTTTGTTTTGACATACTTAAATTACCACAGTTTTAGTGGTCAAACTGCCGTTGTATTTTCTGAAGTAAATGGTCGTTACCTAGAGCTGAAGTGTGAAATAGAAAGATATGGGTGGTTATGGAAGAAAGACCCAGAATTTGCCTGGGTTGGGGAAAAATGGCTGTATCAAATTAAATTTGCCATTCTCACGTCAGAAATGAGGGAAGCTCTTCCATGCTGGAAACAGAGAGCCTCTGGTAATACTGTTTGTCGTGGCAAAATAGTACTGAGTTATTTAACTGTTATTTTTGGAAAGAAAAATGAAATTACTTCCCTTCTCTTCCCTAGGTTTAAAAAACGTGTCTTAATACAACACTTAAAGAGAATACTAGAGGAACTAGAGTTCAACAGCCTACCCAACAGAGTTAATCATGTCAACAGTAGATAATAGTGTACCAGCCAGAGGAATACGGACCAGGAATGAGTTTGCTGTGCCACAGAAGAGTGGAAGAGGATGTAGCTGTTGCCCTCACCATCCTGGCAGTCAAGTGATTTTACTGTCAGAGTCTGAGAAGAAGCAGCAGAGCTTTAACTTAATGAACCTCTGTCGGCAGAAGCTGGGCTGTAACCTTAAGGACGTGCTATGAAAGGTGTGGCTTTTTTCCTGTGGAGGGTGCTATTTGCTCAACAGGCTGAAGAAAATAACCATTGCTGCCCCTCCTGCAGGTGGTGAGAATTTACTCATTTGAACACTGTCATTAGCTGTTTTACGTGCTATAAGCAGCAGATCGCACTAAAATGGGGCACTGTCAAATGCACACGCTGTCTGCATCGTGGAGAGATCCCACGTGTTGCCCCCCCAAAAAACAAACAAACAAAAAACCTCCCAGAAACACCTGCACTGGTAATATTGCATGTTGCCAGCACAGAGACAAGGGTCTTTTTCCCGAGAACTGCTAGCCATGCCTTTAAACTTGAGATTCAGTGTAGATTGAGTGTAAAGAAACTGCTATTGTGTTAATGAAAGCTAAAGACAGACCTGTGATTGTTACCACCTGGTGGTCACTAAACAATCTACCTCAGACTCTCTTCTATTTTGTCTGCAGACATTATGAAAGTGCACCTGAGGCTTCCCAGGTCCCCGACTTCAGTTCTCTTTCATCCTGTGAGGAGGACGGAGATTCTTCAGGTGGCCTTGGCACACGCTGTGCTTTGGAAGCACTAAAAGGAAACGTTTTTAAAAAACGTGTATTTTAATGTTCATACAAAAGAGATTATTTTTGAACAGTATTGTTACTGGATCACTAATTTGGTATTTTAACTGTATAATTTTTTTTTAGTACATAGGTATATGTATAAAATAAACCGTTTTATTGATTTTTATTAAGTGCTAGTCTGAGGAGTGTGTAGCGGGCAGCGCTGAATTCCTCGAATTGTCTGTTACCAACAGACCGCTAATATTTTTTGTGAAACCAGTCTGCAAACCCTGAAACTCCACTTCTGGTAATAGCTGCAGAATGTGTTTGTACTTACCTCCCAGTAGCACGTACTGTGGAGCACCTGCCTCATCAGTCAGCTCAGCCTGTGCAGGGTGTACGTTTTTGCTCCAAGTATTAAAGGCACCAAGTTCCAGCTTACCAAATCCTTTGTTACCGGAGTTAATATCCTCTCCTCCGTTCCTCTTACTCTTTTGTTCAAAGGTAATGTGAATCACAGAAAATGCAACGAAGACTGAAGCACCTACACATAATTAATTTTGTCTTTTTAAACAGTAATATGCCAGTAGTAAATGGCTCTTCAGATGATTTTATTTTCAGTTGTTCTCATTTAAAAACATCTTCCTACTCCTTTAACAGCTTTCTTTTAAAAGACAGGTTGAAGTTGTGCTCGTGTTAACAAGCTCTTTACAAAGTACTGTGAATATCCTGAGGATTCCACTTGACCAGCCAGCAGAAGAGGCAGGGAAACAGATTTAAGTTGATGGCCTGAACTTCTGTTGCTATTAGTATTTCTAGTACTAGCCAGCCTGTGAGACGTCTTTTCCTTCTCCTGTGAAGCAGTGCCCTTGTCTTTCTGGAAGAGGTTGTTTGACCATTGGAATTACACCAGTGAGATTCAAGAAGGAAATAAAATCCAAAAGCAGCGTATCTTTATTACGATGTTAAGTGAAAAAGTGACACACAAAAGAAGTTGTTATAAACATTTCTGAACTCTTCTCTTAGCGGTAATGTACTCATCTGTACAGCTGAACATACTTAAAAAAACACAGTAATAACTTGGAATACAGTGATACGTAGGGCAATCCATCCCTTCAGGATCATTAGACGGCAGCTGTATGTCACCACAATACACCTCTCTTGCCTAATGGTGGACTTTTAAGAGGGAATTTATTTACAGTAGGTCAGGTATACTGTGTGTATGTGGTTTTGAAATGCCAGGTTATGTGCATAGAATTGCCTATAATACACTATTTTTTAAATAGGTGGTGGTAAGAGGAGACAGCTTTCTTCTAGTAGATTCTTATTTAAGTTTCTTTCACGATTCCAGGGGCACTCACTTGACCGTGATGTGCCTGAGCAAGGGCTGTGACCTGGTTAGCATCTAAACCTACTCATCTGATGTGGTACAGCTGTCTGCTAAATTAGCTACAGGAAGATGGTGACTTCAACTCAGACAGTTCTCTCTTACCTCACTATTGTTTTATCTGGTTAATTTTATAGTAATTTGGATTAGAACAGCGGAGGGAAAAGATGCCTTACACTGAAATGGACGCGAGTCTGTGAGAAGAAAGCCAGACGTCCTTGGAGACTGTGCCAATGAAAAGATGAAGAAAAATGAGTGGAATAAATCTCAGTGCATGTAGAACTGCATCCCAAATGGAGCACAGAAGGAAGGTTGCTTGCTCAGAAAACCAGCGGATGCTTCATGCCCGTGTTAAAGAGAATATTAACAGAGAGAGTTCTTTGTAAGACAAGGGGCCATGCGTTGTGTGGGTAGCAAATACATTGGAAAAAATACAGCCACAAGCTCTGAATGGCACCGTCTGGTGGGTGTAATCCGCCTGACAAGCCCTCCCGCGGGCGCCCTCTGCCGCCACCTGCTGGTGGGAAAGGGGTACTGCAGGCGGCCCTGTGCCGCGGAGGCGCCCGCGGGCGCCCTCTTCGGCCACCTGCTGGTCGGGAAGGGGTACTGCAGGTGGCCGAGAGCCGCGCATGCGCGGAGGCGGCCGCGGGCGCCCTCTTCCGCCACCTGCTGGTGCGAAAGGGGTACTGCAGGTGGCCGGGAGCCGCGCATGCGCGGAGGCGGCCGCGGGCGCCCTCTTCCGCCACCTGCTGGTGGGAAAGGGGTACTGCAGGTGGCCGGGAGCCGCGCATGCGCGGTGGCGCCCGCGGGCACCCTCTTCCGCCAGCTGCTGGTGGGAAAGGGGTACTGCAGGCGGCCCTGTGCCGCGGAGGCGCCCGCGGGCGCCCTCTTCCGCCACCTGCTGGTGCGAAAGCGGTACTGCAGGCGTCCCTGTGCCGCGCATGCGCGGTGGCGACCGCGGGAGCCCTATGCCGCCAGCTGCTCGTGGGAAAGGGGTACTGCAGGCGGCCCTGTGCCGCGGAGGCGCCCGCGGGCGCCCTCTTCGGCCACCTGCTCGTGGGAAAGGGGTACTGCAGGCGGCCGAGAGCCGCGCATGCGCGGTGGCGCCCGCGGGAGCCCTCTGCCGCCAGCTGCTGGTGGGAAAGGGATACTGCAGGCGGCCGGGAGCCGCGCATGCGCGGTGGCGCCCGCGGGCGCCCTCTGCCGCCGCCTTCTGGTGGGAAAGCGGTACTGCAGGCGGCCGGGAGCCGCGCATGCGCGGTGGCGCCCGCGGGTGCCCTCTGCCGCCACCTTCTGATGGGAAAGGGGTACTGCAGGCGGCCGGGAGCCGCGCATGCGCGGAGGCGCCCGCGGGCGCCCTCTGCCGCCACCTGCTGGTCGGAAAGGGGTACTGCAGGCGGCCCTGTGCCGCGCATGCGCGTTGGCTCCCGCGGGAGCCCTCTTCCGCCACCTGCTGGTGCGAAAGGGGTACTGCAGGCGTCCCTGTGCCGCGCATGCGCGGAGGCGCCCGCGGGCGCCCTCTGCCGCCACCTGCTGGTGCGAAAGGTTTAGTGCAGGTGTCTGGGCACCGCGCATGTGCGGTGCTTATTACATCGTTGGTTTTTTGGATGGGTAATTTCCTTCGTTCCTAGATTTTTCTTCATATGTAAATGAAAGGTTTGAGCTAATTCCCGTTGAAAATATTTCAGTTACTTGCTTGGTTGTATTGTCCTTTCTATGTTCAAAGCTGAAGCAAAAGTATGGTGATTTTTGCTTCTAGAAACCCCCCAGTTCTTTTGTCTGCACTCCGCATGCTGTAAACTAGGGGAAGGGGGAAAAAATAAAAATAAAATAAATAAAAGAACACAGCTGCTGCTGCTCCTGCTCTCTTTCTTGTGGTTTGCCCCCTCCCCTTTCCCAGGTGATTGGGTTTAGGTGCTGGGCGGGGCCAAATGTTATATGAGCCCTAGGCATGCTATCAGAGAGCTCCTTCTGCCTGGGCTGCTCTTTCGGGTCAGTGCTTTGTTTATTCTTCAGTTAGTTACATGCAGGGTTGTTTTGGTGGGTCAGAGTCTAGTAGGATCTGTTAGAGGAAACCAATCTAGTAGTATGTGCCTTTCTTGCATGAAGCTCTTTGCAGGTGATTAATTGTTATAGCACGTTTATGGATAGGATGTCAATGTTATTTAGTGTGTTTGTTTTGTCGTTCTAGGTCCCTCGTGATTTTTGCAGGGTTACAGGGCAGATGCCACCAGGTCTGCCCCTTTTGTTGTTTTTGTTTGTTTTGTTTGATTTTTTTTTTTTTTTTTCTTTTTCTTTTTTGGAAGGAAGGAGGGGGAGGCTGGCTGCCAGGTCTTCTCAGCAGCCACTGAGGACAGAAGTGGTTATGTGAATGGCAGGGAACCGAGGGTGGAAGTGACCTCAGGGTGTGCCTTCAGTGATGGCCAAAGACGCTCTGTGGCTGGCTAGACCTTGAGGGCGGATGTGGCGTCACAGCGAGCCTTCACTGAGGGCAGAAACAACCCATCATTGGCTGGAAACCCAGGGCGGTTGTGACGGTAGGGCGAACCGTCACTGAGGGCAGAAGCACCCTGTGATTGAGTGGGAACCGAGCATGGAAGTGACATAAAGTGTGCCTTCAGTCAGGGCGGAAGCACTTTATGATTGGCTGGCAACCCAGGGCGGAAGCGATGGCAGGGCGTGCCTTCACTGAG
>CATOCB010000291.1:0-53776 GCA_951411735.1 Somateria mollissima | reverse complement strand
TGTGCCCCCCCCCATTCAAAAAAAAGGCCCTGCCCCCCCCGCCCCACCCCCCCGGGGGGGGGCACATGCGTGTGTGCCGTGCTCACGCTCGCGTGCCCGTGGTTGTGCACCCTGCGCTTGCAGCCCCCCCCAGCCCCAAAATTCCCCCCCCATGACCCCCAAATCTCCCCCCAGCCCTAAATCCCCCCCCACGACCCCAAAATCCCCCCCCGAGCCCCCCACGGCCCGGCCCCAAATCCTCTTACTGCTAATCCGGGGCTGGTGCCGGGCACGAGCAGCTCCCAAGCGCCCTCCTTGGGCTTGGGGTGGGGGGGGGTCCCCACGAAACCTGGGGGGGGGGCAAAATTTTGAAGAGGGGGGGGCACAACCGCCCCCCCACCCCCCTTGTGGGGCTGAGTTTAGGGTTAGGATTGGTGTTAGGGTTAGGATTAGCATCCCCAGGTGCTCTCCTAGCGCTGCGCCGTGCCGTTTACCCCAAAAATTTGAGGTTCTGCTGCCCCCTACCCCAAAAATTTTTCCCGGGGGGGGTCTCACGGCGGTGTGCCCCCCCCCCAATAGACGAACGGGAGGCGGTGCAGAAGAAAACCTTCACCAAGTGGGTGAACTCGCACCTGGCGCGCGGCACCTGCCGCCTGGGGGACCTCTACAGCGACCTGCGGGACGGCCGCATGCTGCTGCGCCTGCTCGAGGTGCTCTCGGGGGAGCAGCTGGTGAGTGGGGGGCCTGGGGGGGCGCACGGCTGGGCGACCCCCTCCCCAAAATCACTGGGACCCCCGGGGGTCTCACCCCATCGGGGGTCCGTCCCCTGGTGGCCCCTGTCCCCCTGGTGGCTCGTTCTGCTGGGGTCCCCGTCCCTGTACCCCTGGGGGTCCCCATCCCCGTCTCCATGGGGTCCCTCCAGTGTCCCCCGTCCCCATGGGGTCCCCACGGTGTCCCCTTCTCATGGGGTCCCCATCCCAGTCCCTCTGGTGTCCCCCCAGTGTCCCCATCCCTGCAGTGGTCCCCATCCCAGTCCCCATTGTGTCCCCCCAGTGTCCCCTGACCCCCAGTGTCCCCGTCCCCATCCCCGTGGTGTCCCCGTTCCCCCAGTGTCCCTGTCCCTGTTCCCATGATGTCCCCATGGTGTCCCCGTCCCCCTTCATGTCCCCTTCCCCGTCCCCCTGGGGTCCCAGTCCCCATGGTGCCCCCCATCCCAGTCCCCATTCTGTCCCCCCAGTGTCCTTGTCCCAGTCCCCACGGTGTCCTTGTCCCCGTCCCCATGGGGTCCCCTTCATGTCCCCGTCCCCATGGGGTCCCCTTCGTGTCCCCGTCCCCCTGGTGTCCCCCTGGTGTCCCCTACCCCACAGGGTCCCTGTCCCCAGGGTGTCCCCATCCCCTTCGTGTCCCCTCCCCCTGGGTGTCCCCATCCCTGTCCCCATGGGGTCCCCATCCCCCTGGTGTCCCCCTGGTCCCCCCCTTCCCCATGGTGTCCCCATCTCCCTGGTGTCCCCAGGGTGTCCCCATCCCCTTCGTGTCCCCTTCGTGTCCCCTGGGTGTCCATATCCCTGTCCCAAGGGTGTCCCCATCCCTCTCCCCTTTGTGTACCCTTCCCCTGGGTGTCCCCATCCCTGTCCCCCTGGTGACCCCTTCCCCATGGGGTCCCTGTCCCCAGGGTGTCCCCAATCCCCCTGGTGTCCCCCAGGGTGTCCCCATCCCCTTCCCCACAGCCCTGGTTCCCCCATCCCTGGCCCTCCCCTTCTTCCCCCACCCCCCCTACACCCCCCCCACCCGCCCCCACCCCAATTTAACGCCCCCCCCGCCCCTCCCCGGGGGCCAGCCCAAGCCCACCAAGGGCCGGATGCGGATCCACTGCCTGGAGAACGTGGACAAGGCGCTGCAGTTCCTCAAGGAGCAGCGCGTGCACCTGGAGAACGTGGGCTCGCACGACATCGTGGACGGCAACCACCGCCTGACCCTCGGCCTGGTCTGGACCATCATCCTGCGCTTCCAGGTCATTTTCGGGGGGGCCCGGGGGGTCGTCTCGGGGGTCCCGGGCTTGGGCGGGGGTCTCCTCACCGCACCGTGGCCCCCAACAGATCCAGGACATCAGCGTGGAGACGGAGGACAACAAGGAGAAGAAGTCGGCCAAGGACGCGCTGCTGCTGTGGTGCCAGATGAAGACGGCGGGGTGAGTGCCCCGGGGGGTCCCAAAAGGGGTCCTGGGGGGGGTCCTGAGGGTCCTGGGGGGGTCCTGAGGGTCTTGAGGGTGTTCTGGGGGGGTCCTGGGCTGAGATTTCCCCCCGGCAGGTACCAGAACGTGAACGTGCACAACTTCACCACCAGCTGGCGGGACGGGCTGGCCTTCAACGCCATCATCCACAAGCACAGGTGGGGCTGCACGAGGACGTCCCCGCGGGGGCAGGGGGATTTGGGGACGTGTAGGGGGCAGGGATTTGGGGTCGGGGACACGGGGGCAGGGACGCGGGGTCCGAGGCTGTGCCGCTGCCCAGGCCGGACCTGGTGGACATGGAGGCGCTGCGGCGCTGCAACGCGCACTACAACCTGCAGAGCGCCTTCAACCTGGCCGAGCGCGAGCTGGGCCTCACCAAGCTGCTGGATCCCGAAGGTGAGAGGGGTCCCGGGGGGTCCTTTGGGGTCCCGAGGGGGTCCTGGGGGGGCTGTGGGGTTGTGGGGCCGCCCCACTCAGCCGCCTGCCCCCAGATGTCAACGTGGACCAGCCGGACGAGAAGTCCATCATCACCTACGTGGCCACCTTCTACCACTACTTCTCCAAGATGAAGGCGCTGGCGGTGGAGGGGAAGCGCATCGGGAAGGTGCCTGGACGGACGGACAGACGGGGGGTGGACAGATGGACAGACAGACGGACAGGGGGGAGGACAGGGGGGCGAGCAGGAGGCTGAGCGTGGGGGCGGATGGCTGGGGGGCAGGCGGACAGACAGACAGACGAAGGAGGCGGAGGGATGGAGAAATGAGGGGGGGTGGATGGATGGACAGATGGACAAGGGGGGTGGACAGACAGACAGACGGCTGTGGGGGGGGAGGAAGGACACACGGGCAGCTCAAGGAAGGGGTGGGGGACGGACAGACAGACGGACAGAAAGGCGAGGAGGGCAGATGGCCGCCGGGATGAGCGCGCGGAGAGGCGGCAGATGGGCAGACGGACGGACAGATGGACGGACGGACGGACAGACGGACGGATGGACAGACAGACGGCCGCCCGCAGGTGCTGGACGCGGCGCTGGAGGCGGAGCAGCTGGTGGAGAAGTACGAGACGCTGGCGGGCGAGCTGCTGGGCTGGATCGAGCAAACCATCCTCACCCTCAACGACCGGCAGCTGGCCAACGCGCTGGCCGGCGTGCAGAACCAGCTGCAGGCCTTCAACACCTACCGCACGGTGGAGAAGCCCCCCAAGTGAGCCCCCCCGTGGGATCCGTGCCCCCCAGAAGGGCCGTGGACCCCCCCCCGGGGGGGCTGAGCGCCGCCTCTGTGCCCCCCAGGTTCATGGAGAAGGGCAACCTGGAGGTGCTGCTCTTCACCATCCAGAGCCGCATGCGCGCCAACAACCAGAAGGTGTTCGTGCCGCGCGAGGGGAAGCTCATCTCCGACATCAACAAGGTTTGGCGAGGAGGGGGCGCCGCCGCCGTGCTTGGGGGGAGGGAGACTGACCCCGGTGTCCGTCCCCGCAGGCCTGGGAGCGTCTGGAGAAAGCGGAGCACGAGCGGGAGCTGGCGCTGCGCACCGAGCTGATCCGGCAGGAGAAGCTGGAGCAGCTGGCGGCTCGCTTCGACCGCAAGGCTGCCATGAGGGAGACGTGGCTGAGCGAGAATCAGCGCCTCGTCTCCCAGGTACCCCCTCCACCACCCCCCCACCACGTCCCCGAGCCCCACGGCCCGTCCTCACCCCTCTCCGTCCCCTCCAGGACAATTTCGGCAGCGACATGTCGGCCGTGGAGGCGGCGGTGCGCAAGCACGAGGCCATCGAGACCGACATCGTGGCCTACAGCGAGCGGGTGCAGGCGGTGAGCGCGGTGGCGGCCGAGCTGGAGGCCGAGCGTTACCACGACCTGCGCCGCGTCCTGGCGCGCCGCAACAACGTGGCGCGGCTCTGGGATTTCCTGCGGCAGCTGGTGGCCGCCCGCCGCGAGCGGCTGCTGCTGCACCTCGAGCTGCAGAAGATGCTGCAGGACCTGGCGCACCTGGCGGGGTGGATGGAGGAGATGAAGGTAGCGGGGGGGCTTCAGGGTTATTGGGTGGGTGGCAGCCCTCCCTATGGTGTTTTTGACTCCCTCCTGCCCCGCAGGGCCGGCTGCAGTCGCAGGATTTCGGGAAGCACCTGCACGGGGTGGACGACTTGCTGCAGATCCACGCGCTGGTGGAGGCCGACATCGCGGCGCAGGCTGAGCGGGGTGCGGGCGGTGGGCGCCGCGGCTCAGCGCTTTGCCCTGCCCGGAGAGGGTGAGTATGGCCAGGTTGGGCCCCCCAGGACCCCTGAGACTCCCCCCAGGACCCCCGAAACCCCCGGCCGGAGCCCCAGGGGAGCAGGGAGCTGATGGGACCACCCGCAGGATACAAACCCTGCGAGCCGGAGGTGGTGCGGGAGCGCGTGGCCACGCTGGAGCTGCGGTACCGGGAGCTGGTGGAGCTGGCGGGGCAGCGCCGGGCCAAGCTGGAGGAATCGCGGCGCTTCTGGAAGTTCTTCTGGGACACGGGGGAGGAGGAGGCCTGGATGCGGGAGCAGGAGCGGCTCCTCTCCTCCGAGGACGTGGGCCGGGACCTGACCAGCTCCCTGCGGCTGCTGAGCCAGCACGCGGCCTTCCGCGACGAGCTGAGCGGGCGCGCGGGGCCCCTGCAGCAGGCGCTGGCGCGGGGCCGGGGGCTGGCGGGCGAGGGGCACCCGCGGGGCGGGCGAGGTGGGCGAGCGGGTGCGGGAGGTGGAGGGGCGCTGGCGGGCGCTGGGCGAGCTGGCGGCCGAGCGCGAGCGGCGCCTGCGGGACGCCGCCGGCCTCTTCCAGTTCCAGGCGGAGGCGGCCGACGTGGAGGCCTGGCTGGAGGACGCCCTGCGCCTGGCCTCCAGCCCCGAGCTGGGCCACGACGAGTACTCCACGCGCAGCCTGGCCCGGCAGCACCGCGAGGTGCAGGAGGAGGTGCGCAGCCACCTCCCGGCCATCGCCGCCCTCCACGAGCAAGCCGGGGCCCTGCCGCCCGCTTTCGCCGGTGCTCCCGGCGTGGCCGGGCGGCTGCCGGCGCTGGAGCGGCGCTACCAGGAGCTGGCGGCGCAGACGGAGCGGCGGCGGCAGGAGCTGCAGGACGCCCTCAGCCTCTACACCATGCGCAGCGAGGCGGACGCCTGCGGGCTCTGGGTGGGCGAGAAGGAGCAGTGGCTGCACGCCCTGCTCGTCCCCGACAAGCTGGAGGACCTGGAGGTGGTGCAGCAGCGGTGAGCGCGGCCTCTGTGCCCCCCAGAGCCTCCCCCCTGCCCTCCCCGGGGACCACCAGGCCCTCACCTCGTCTGTCGTTGTCGTCCCCCCAAGGTTTGAGACGCTGGAGCCGGAGATGAACAACCTGGCGTCCCGCGTCGCCGCCGTCAACCGCATCGCCGACCAGCTGCTGGCCACCGACCAGCGCAACCAGGAGAGCATCCGCGCCACCCGCGAGCAGCTCAACGCCAGGTTCGGGCATCCAGGGGGGGTCCCAGGGTGTAGGCGGGGGGCTCCGGGGGGGCTCGGCCGTCCCCTGAGCCTGCTGCCGTGCAGGTGGGAGCGGTTCCGCGCGCTGGCCGACCAGAAGAAGGAGGCGCTGACCTCGGCGCTGAACATCCAGAACTACCACCTGGAGTGCAACGAGACCACCTCGTGGATGCGGGAGAAGACGAAGGTGATCGAGTCGACGCAGGGGCTGGGCAACGACCTGGCCGGGGTGATGGCCCTGCAGCGCAAGCTGTCGGGCATGGAGCGCGACCTGGAAGCCATCGAGGGCAAGGTGCGGGACCTGCGGGCCGAGGCGGAGAAGCTGGCGGCCGAGCACCCGGAGCAGGCGCCCGGCATCCTGGAGCGGCTGGCGGCCATCGAGGCGGTGTGGGCCGAGCTGTGCCGCTGCCTGCGGCAGCGCGAGGAGTCGCTGGGGGAGGCCAGCAAGCTGCAGGGCTTCCTGCGGGACCTGGCCGCCTTCCAGGCTTGGCTGGCCCGCACCCAGACGGCCGTGGCCTCCGAGGACGTGCCGGCCACCCTGGCCGAGGCCGAGCGGCTGCTGAGCCAGCACGAGAGCATCCGCAAGGAGATCGCCCACTACGGCGACGACTACCGCAGCACGCGGGCGGTGGGCCGCCAGGTGACGCAGGGGCAGACGGACGCGCAGCACGTCTTCCTGCACCAGCGCCTGGAGGCCCTGGACACGGGCTGGGAGGAGCTGGGGCGCATGTGGGAGAACCGCCACCAGCTCCTCTCCCAAGCCTTCGCCTTCCAGCTCTTCCTCCGCGACTCCAAGCAGGTCGAGGGCGTCCTCAGCACCCAGGTGAGCGGCCGGGGAGGCGGCGGTGGTGGCGCCGGGGTGCCGGGGAGCTGCGGTGACGCCCCGTGTCCCGTGCAGGAGTACGCCCTGTCGCACAGCGAGATGCCCAGCACGCTGCAGGGCGCTGAGGCCTCCGTCAAGAAGCACGAGGACTTCATGGCCACCATGGAGGCCAGCGGCGAGCGCGTGCAGGGGCTGGTGGCCGCCGGCCGCAAGCTGGTGGCCGAGGGCAGCCCGCATGCCGACAAGGTGCAGGAGACGGTGGACTCGGTGGAGAGCAGGTGAGGGACCCCCCGTGGGCCGGCACTGGGTGTTGGGAGCCCCCTGGTCCTCACCCCGGCCCCGCCGCAGGCACAAGAAGAACCGGGAGGCGGCCCAGGAGCTGCTGGGGCGGCTGCGGGACAACTGGGAGCTGCAGCGGTTCCTGCAGGATGGGCAGGAGGTGAGCACGGGGTGGGTTTGGGGTTGGGACGGGGTTGGGATGGGATTGGGATGGGATGGGATGGGGAGGGGATGGGGATGGGTTGGGATGGGGACAGGGATTGGATGGGGATAGGATGGGAAGGGGATGAGGTTGGGATGGGATGGGCATGGGAAGGGGATTGGGATGGGATGGGGATGAGGATGGGGACGGGATGGGAAGGGGAGGGGAATGGGGTTGGGATGGGATGGGGTTGGGGATGGGGTTGGGGTTGGGGTTGGGATGGGGACGGGGTTGGGATGGGATTGGGATGGGACGGGACGGGACGGGACGGGATGGGATGGGTGCAGCATGGCATCACGGCCCCAACCCCGCTCTCCCCCTCGCAGCTCACACTCTGGATCAACGAGAAGATGCTGACGGCCCAGGACGTGTCCTACGACGAAGCCCGCAACCTGCACACCAAGTGGCAGAAGCACCAGGCCTTCGCCGCCGAGCTGGCCTCCAACAAGGGCTGGCTGGACAAAATGGGCAAGGTTGGGACGGGGGCGACACCGGGGATGAGGCCGCCCCCACGCCGCGTCCCCGCTGAGCCCGGTGTCCCCACCAGGAGGGCCAGCAGCTGGCGGCGGCGAAGCCGGAGCTGGGGGCGGTGGTGACGGAGAAGCTGTCGGCGCTGCGGGGGCTGTGGGACGAGCTGGAGACGACGACGCGGACGAAAGCGCGGCGCCTCTTCGACGCCAACCGCGCCGAGCTGTGCGCCCAGTCCTGCGCCGCGCTGCGGGGCTGGCTCACCGGCGTGCGCGCCCAGCTGCGCTCCGACGACTACGGCAAGGACCTGACCAGCGTCAACATCCTGCTCAACAAGCAGCAGGTCGGCCCCGGGGGGTCGGGGAGAAGGGGAACGGGGCTACGGGGGCGCCGGGGCCGCTGCAGGGGCGTGGGGTGTGGGGTTTTGTTCTCTATAAGTACCCGAAAGGAGGCTGCAGCGGGGTTTTGCTCTCTATAGGTACCTCAAAGGAGGCTGGAGCGAGGTGGGGTCGGTCTGTTCTCCCACGTGCCTGGTGACAGGAGGATGGAAATGGGCTAAAGTTGTGCCAGGGGTGTTTTAGGTGGATATTAGGAAGAATTTCTTTATGGAAAGGGTTGGGAAGCATTGGGACGGGCTGCCCAGGGAGGTGGTGGAGTCACCATCCCTGGAGGGCTTTAAAAGACGTTTAGATGTAGAGCTCAGTGATATGGTTTAGTGGAGGACTGTTGGTGTTAGGTCAGGGGTTGGACTCGATGATCCTGAGGTCCCTTCCAACCTAGAAATTCTGGGATTCTGTGATTTTGTGATTCTATTTTGGGCGCACGGGGTCGGACATGCAAGGGACAGGGCTACGGGGATGGGTGCATGGATCAGGGCACCCAAAGGACGGGGTGCGAGGCTGCTGGGGCGCCCCGAGGCGCTGCCACTCACCCCGCACCCCGCTCAGATGCTGGAGAAGCAGACGGCCGTGCGGGAGAAGGAGGTGGAGGCGATCCGGGCGCAGGCGCAGGCCCTGAGCCGCGAGGACGCCAGCGCGGCCGAGGTGCAGGGCCAGGTGCGCGCCGTGGAGGAGCAGTTCCTGGGGCTGCGCGAGCCCCTCCGCGAGCGCCGCCGCAAGCTGCTGGCCTCCAAGGAGGAGCACCAGTTCAACCGGGACCTGGAGGACGAGATCGTGAGTGGCTGGGGGGACGGGGGAAGCCCCACGCCCCCCAGGGGGGTCCCACGGTCGCCCTCACCCCTCTTCTGTCCCCGCAGCTGTGGGTGAAGGAGCGCAGACCCCTGGCCGTCTCCACCGACCACGGCAAGGACCTGCCCTCGGTCCAGCTGCTCATCAAGAAGAACCAGGTGGGTCTGGAGGGGCCGGGAGGCGCCACGGCGAGCCCCCTCCCTTGCACTCACATCGCGTTCCCCCATCCCCAGACGCTGCAGAAGGAGCTGCAGGGCCACGAGCCGCGAGTGGAGGAGCTGCTGGGGCGCAGGGGGGGGCTGGCGCGCCCGGCCGAGAGGGTGCGGGAGCTGCGGGAGGCCTGGCAGGAGCTGCGGCTGCAGGCGGAGCTGCGGCACCAGCGGCTGGAGCGCGCCCACGCCGCCCAGCAGTTCTACTGCGACGCCGCCGAGGCCGAGGCCTGGATGGGCGAGCAGGAGCTGCACATGATGGCCCAGGAGAAGGCCAAGGTACGGCCCCCGGGGGGGTCCCGTATCCCTCAGTGCCCCCCCGGATCACATCCTGAGCCGTTGTGCCCCCCCCCCTCCAGGATGAGCTGAGCGCCCAGGCCATGGTGAGCAAGCACCTGGTGCTGGAGCAGGCGCTGCGGGACTACGCGCACACCGTGCACCAGCTCTCCGTGCAGAGCCGCGACATGGTGGCCGCGGGGCACCCCGAGAGGTGGGTGCCATCCCCCACGTCCCCTCTGCCTCCTTCCTTCCCCACCCACCCGGGGGGGCGTCCCCTGGCCCAGTGCAACCCCCCCTGACGCCCGGCGTGCCCGCAGCGAGCGGCTGACACTGCGCCAGGGCCAGGTGGACAAGCTGTACGCCAGCCTGAAGGACCTGGCGGAGGAGCGGCGGGCCAAGCTGCAGGAGCACCAGCGGCTCTGCCAGCTGAAGCGCGACGTGGACGACCTGGAGCAGTGGATCTCGGAGCGGGAGGTGGTGGCGGCCTCCCACGAGCTGGGCCAGGACTACGAGCACGTCACGGTGCGGGCCCCGGGGCTGAGGAGCCTATCTCTGTGTCCCTATCCCCCCCGTGTCCCCCGCCGGCGTCCCCGACGTGTCCCCTCACCTCCCCCGGCAGATGCTGCGGGACAAATTCCGGGAGTTCTCGCGGGACACCAGCAGCATCGGGCAGGAGCGCGTGGACGGCGTCAACGGGCTGGCGGACGCGCTGATCGCCGCGGGGCACTCGGAGAACGCCACGGTGGCCGAGTGGAAGGACGGGCTGAACGAGGCCTGGGCCGACCTGCTGGAGCTGATCGACACGCGCTCGCAGATGCTGGCGGCCTCCTACGAGCTGCACCGCTTCTACCACGACGCCCGCGAGACCCTGGCGCAGGTGCAGCACAAGCAGAAGCAGCTGCCGGACGAGGTGGGGCGCGACCTGAACACAGCCGAGGCCATGCAGCGCATGCACACCACCTACGAGCACGACATCCAGGCGCTGAGCGCCCAGGTGAGCCCGTGGCACAGCACGGCACGGGGTGGCACAGCATGGCACAACATGGCACAGGGTGGCACAGCATGGCACAACATGGCACAGCGTGGCACGGCACGGGGTGGCACGACGTGACACGACATGGCACGGCATGGCATGACGTGGCACGGCACGGCACGGCCTCACCTCTTGGCCCCCAGGTCCGTCAGGTGCAGGAGGACGCGGCGCGGCTGGAGAAGGCGTACGCCGGGGAGAAGGCGGCCGACATCCGGCGGCACGAGCGGGGCGGTGAGCGAGGCATGGGCCGAGCTGCGGGGCAGCAGCCAGGGCCGGCGCCGGCTGCTCCTGGACACCGTGGACAAATTCCGCTTCCTGCGCGCCGTGCGCGACCTGCTGCTCTGGATGGACGGCGTCCGCCTGCAGATCGAGGGCCAGGAGCGCCCGCGGTGAGGGGGCGGCCACGGGAAGGGGGGTGGGGGGTAAACGGGGCTGTGGGGGCCGTGGCGGCGGCGCTGAGCCCGGTCCCGGCCCCCCGGGGTGGCGCAGGGACGTGTCCTCGGCCGACCTGGTCATCAAGAACCACCAGGGCATCAAGGCGGAGGTGGAGGCGCGGGCCGACAGCTTCGACGCCTGCGTGGCCATGGGCACCGCGCTGCTGGACAAGGGGCACTACGCTGCCGACAAGGTGTCCCCATCCTTGTGTCCGTGTCCCCAGCCCCGTGTCCTTGTCCCCATTCCATCCCATCCTCGTGTCCCCCATTCCTATATCAGTGTCCCCAGCCCCTCCTCTGCTCTCGTCCCCATTCTGTCCCATCCTCGTGTCCATGTCCCTGTCCCTTCACCTGTTCTTGTCCCTATTCTGTCCCCAGCCCCATGTCCCTGTCCCCATTCTATCCCATCCTCGTGTCCCCCATTCCTATATCTGTGTCCCTGTCCCCTCATCTGCCCCTGTCCCTGTCCCCTCTTCTGGTTTTGTCCCTATTCTGTCCCCATCCCTATCACCACGTTCCCTCTCCCCTCACCTGCTCCTGTCCCCATTCTGTCCCCATCCCTGTGTCCCTGTCCCTGTTTTCATGCCCCCCGTGTCCCCGCTGGCTCACCGCTTGCCCCCAGATCTCGGAGAAGCTCTCTCAGCTCCAGGAGCGCCGCAGGGACATCGGCGAGCGCTGGAAGGAGAAGATGGACTGGCTGCAGATCGGTGAGCACCGCGCGGGGACCACGGCAGGGAGCAGGGGGTGTCCTGACCCCCCCTGTGTCCCCACACTCCCCCCCGTGTCCCAGAATGACAGAATTGTCTAGGTTGGAAGGGACCTCAAGATCATTGGGTCCAAACCCTGACCTAACCCTAACCAGTTCTCCACTAAACCGTATCACTGAGCTCTACATCTAAATGTCTTTTAAAGCCCTCCAGGGGGGTCTTTAAAACCTCAACCACCTCCCTGGGCAGCCCATCCCAACGCCTCCATATAGATATTTCCATATTTCCATGTAGAAATCCTTCCTAACATCCCACCTCAACCACCCCTGGCACAACTTTAGCCCGTTCCCCTCATCCTGGCACCAGGCACGTGGCAGAACAGACCACCCCCACCTCGCTGCAGCCTCCTTTGAGGTACCTGCGGGGTGCGATAAGGTCACCCCTGAGCCTCCTCCTCTCCAGGCTGAACGCCCCCAGCTCCCTCAGCCTCGTGAGTGTTGTTCTCCAGCCCCCTCACCAGTTTCCTCGCCGTTCTCTGGACAATTTTGAGCTCCTCGATGTCCTTCCTGTAGCGAGGAGCCCAAAAATGCACCCAGTGCTCGCGGTGCAGCCCACGGGGGGACAACCCCTGCCCCAGCCCCGCTGCCCGCGCCGCTTCTTACCCAAACCAGGACGCTGCCGGCCCCCTCCCCACCATCCACCAGTCCTCCCAGTTCCTCCTCCAGCTCCCCAACACCTCCCCGTGTCCCCCCGCAGTGCTGGAGGTGCTGATGTTCGGGCGCGACGCCAGCATGGCCGAGGCTTGGCTGGCCAGCCAGGAGCCCATCGTGCGCTCGGCCGAGCTGGGGGGCAGCGTGGCCGAGGTGGAAAACCTCATCAAGCGCCACCAGGGCTTCCAGAAGGCGGCCGCCGCCTGGGAGGAGCGCTTCGCCGCGCTCGAGCGCCTCACCACGGTGAGGGGGCCACGGGGGGGGGGCAGCTGGGACCCCCCCGAGGGGGTTTAGGGGGCGCTGACCCCCCCCCCCGTGACCCCCTCGTCTTGCAGCTGGAGGAGAAGGAGCGGCGGCGGCGCGAGGAGGAGGAGGCGAGGAAGAGGCGGCCGCCGACGCCCCCCCCCGCAGCCTGAGGCTGGGGGGGGTCCCGCGGTGCCCCCCGGGACCCAAAATGGGTTGGGGATGGGGGAGGCGCAGAGGTGAGGGGGGGGGGGACAGGGATTTGGGGGGCGGACAGGGGTTTGGGGGGGAACAGGGATTTGGGGGGTCGCGGGGGGGTGATGCTGCAGGGTGGGGGTGGGGGGGGGGGTTTAATGGGGAGGGGGGGATCTGGGGCGGTTGTGGGATCGGGGGGGTTGTGGGATTGGGGGGGGGCACCCTGGGGAGGGGGGGGCAATGCAGTGCCCATGGGGTAAGTTTTTTTTTTTTTGGGGGGGGGATACAGAGGGGACATGGGGTCCAGGGGAAGGAGGGGACACCGGGGGAGGTCCTGGGGTGGGGGGGGTCCCATCCTATCCCCCTACCCCCCCCTTGTGCCCCCCCCCCCTAGGCCCCCAGCCCTACAGAGCCGCCTGCCCGAGGCGCCAGCCGTGAACGGGATCTGCCCCGACAGCGCCGCTGCCCCGGTAAAGCCCCCCCCAAAAAAAAAATCCCCCACCCCCCCCCAGATTCAGGGGACCCCCACCCAAAAGGACCCACCCCCCCCTTTTTATCCTCCCCCCCCCCCAGGTGCCAGCGGGGCCGGCGCTCACCAACGGGGCCCGGGAGCGAGGCCCCAGCCCGGGGGGGTCTCCCCGGGGGGGGCGCCCGCGGGGGGGTCCGGCCCCCGACCCTGCCCACGCCGCCACCCTGCCCCCCCGCGCCCCCCCCCGCCCCCGAGAGCCTGGAGGGCGGCCTCTGCCGCAAGCACGAGATGGAGGCGCAGGGCAAGAAGGCCCCCAACAGGTGAGGACCCCCCCCCCCCAACAAAATGCCCCATGTACCCCAAAATATGCCCTATATCCCCTAAAATTCACCCTGTGCCCCCCCACAAACACAGTGCCCCCCCCTTAAGCCCCGTTCCCCTCCCCACTACACTGTGCTCCCCCCTTTACATCACCTCCCCCCCCAAAATATGCCCCCTGTACCCCCAAAATATGCCCCATGTCCCCTAAAATCCACCCTGTGCCCCCCCCTGAACACAGTGCCCCCCCTTAAGCCTTTTTCCCCTCCCCACTACACCGTGCCCCCCCAAAATCCCCCCCATGTCCCCCCCACATACACCGTGCCCCCCCTTAAGCCCCGTTCCTCTCCCCATTACACCGTGCCCCCCCTTTACACCACCTCTACCCCCAAAGTCCACCCCATGTACCCCCCCAAAATCCACCCTACGCCCCCCCCACGTACACATTGCCCCCCATCACCCCCCACACACCCCTTACCCCCCCTTAACCCCCCCCGACCCCCCCAGGTCGTGGCAGAGCGTGTACTGCGTGCTGCGGGGGGGCAGCCTCAGCTTCTACAAGGACGCCAAGAGCGCCAGCCACGGGGCCCCCCCCTACCACGGGGAGCCCCCCGCCAGCCTGCGGGGCGCCCACTGCCACCCCGCCCTGGACTACAAGAAGCGCAAACACGTCTTCAAATTGGGGTACGGCAAGGGGGGGGGCACAGGGGGGGGTCCTACAGGGGTTTTTTGGGGAGCCGGGGGGGGCAGGACCCCACGCTGAGCCCTCTCTTTGCCCCCCCCCCCAAGGCTGAGCGATGGCAAGGAGTACCTCTTCCAGGCCAAGGATGAGGTGAGAGGGGGGAAAATGGGGTAAAAAAGGGTAAAATCGGGGGGGGGGGGGGGGAAAATGGGGGGGGCACACGTGGGTGTAATGGTGCCCCCCTGTGTGCCCCCCCCAGGCGGAGATGAGCACCTGGCTCCGGGTGATCCACGCGGCGGCCGCCCTGGGTCCGGGGGGGCCGCGGGAAACGGGGGGGGCGGCGGTGGTGGCGGGGGGGGGCAAGGGGATGACGAGGGCCATGAGCATGCCCCCTGCCCAGCCCCCCCCCGCCCCCGAGGGCCCCCCCCAGCTGCGGGCCCGCGAGGGGAAGGAGAAGGAGAGGGAGAAACGCTTCAGCTTCTTCAAGAAGAACAAGTAGAGGCGGGGGGGGGGGGCCCAAAAATCGAGGGGGGGGGGGCCCAAAAATTGGGGGGGTCTCCCCAAAAATGGGGGGTCTCCCCCAAAATCGGGGGGTCCCCCAAAAATTGGAGGGGGAGCCCAAAATTGGAGGGGTCCCCCCAAAAATCGAGTGGGGGCCAAAAATCAAGGGGGGCCCCCAAAAATCGGAGAGGGAGCCCAAAAATCAGGGGGTCTCCCAAAAATCGGAGGGGGTCCCCAAAATTGGAGGGATCCCCCCAAAATCAAGGGGTCTCCCAAAAATTGAAGGGGTCCCCCAAAATCGAGGGGGGATCCCCCCAAAATCTGGAGGTCCCCCAAAAATCAGGGGGGGTCCCAAAAATCGGAGGGGTCCCCAAAAATCGGGTGGGGGGCCCAAAATTGGGTTGGGGGTCCCCAAAATCGAGGGGGGTGTGCCCCAAACCGGCCGAGCTGATGGAGGGACGCGGCTGGGGGCAGCATTGGGGGGGGGGTGTGGGGTTTTCCCCCCCCTGCCCTGGGGTCCCCGTGTACCCCCGCGTCCCGGTGATGTCCCCATGCTCGAAGCGGCCGCCCCCACCCCCAAATAAAAAGAAAGAGGCCGGAGAGCCCCGGACACTGAATTGTGACTGGGATGGGGACGGGGTGGGAATGGGGTGGGAATGGGGATGGGGACAGGGATTAGGATGGGGATGGGATAGGATGAGGACAAGGATGGGGATGGGAATGGGACAGAGACGGGGATGGTGTGGGGATGGGGTCGGAAATGGGGATGGGGTGGGGATGGGAATGGGATAGAGACGGGGATGGGGTGGGGAAGGGATGAGGACAAGGGCAGGAATGGGATGGGGATAGGGATGGAGACGGGAATGGGATAGGGATGGGGATGGGGATGGGGATGGGGATGGGGACAGGGAAGGGGGTTGGAGATGGGATAGGGACCAGGATGGGGACAGGGTGGGGATGGGGATGGCATGGGGACAATCTTGGGGATAGGATGAAGACAAGGATGGAGACAGGAATGGGGATAGGTTGTGGATGGGATGGGGACAAGGTCAGGAATGGGATAGGATGGGGACAAGGATGGAGACGGGGATAGGAATGGGGATGGCAATGGGGAGTGATGAGGATGGGAGGGGGTTGGGGACAAAGATGGGGACGGGATGGGGATGGGGTCGGGATGGGGATGGGGTCGGGATGGGGATGGGGATGGGATGGGGACGGGGAGGACGAGGACCGACAGAGCCGGGCACTGGCGGCTGCCGTTGTGGCCCCAGCGGATCACCGTGGATCACCCCAGCGCTCCCCCAGCAGGGTCCCCGTGGATCCCTCTCTTCCCCACCCCATTCTGGTACCCCCCTGGCTGAGAGCCCTTCAGCCTCCCCGCCAGATCCCAAAGGATCCCCCAAGATCCCCCCGCGGGGCTCCCAGTGGGTGTCCCCAGTCCCCCCAGCTCCCAGTGGGTTCCCCCAGATCCCCCCGTGATTCACCAATGGATCCCCCAAATCCCCCCTTAGGGCTCCCAATGGATCCCTCCAGATCCCCCCATCAGTCACCAATGGATCCTTCCAGTTCCCACCCCCCCGCAGGCTCCCAATGGATCGTTCCAGCCCCCCCCCACCGGGAACTCAATGGATCCTTCCAGCGCCCCTGGACTCCCAATGGATCCCCCCAATCCCCCCATCAGCCCCCAATGGATCCTTCCAGCCTCCTCACCCCTCGTAGAACTCCCAATGGGTCCTCCCAGATCCCCCCCATCAGACACCCAGTGGATCCTTCCAGCCCCCCCCCCCCACCGGGCTCCCAATGGATCCTTCCAGCGCCCCTGGACTCCCAATGGATCCCCCCAGGTCCCCCTCATCAGCCTCCAATGGATCCTTCCAGCCCCCCATAGGGCTCCCAATGGATCCTTCCAGCTCCCCCCCCCCCAGGGCTCCCAATGGATCCCTCCAGCCCCCCCCCATCGGGCTCCCAATGGATCCTTCCAGCTCCACCCCCTCCGCAGGCTCCCAATGGCTCTCCCCAATCCCCCCCTCAGCCCCCAATGGATCCTTCCATCCCCCCTCCCCCCCCGCTCCCCATGGTTCCCCCCGCTTCCCCCCGGCGGCCTCCCAATGGGCCGCTCCTCTCCCCCTCACCCCACCCCCCGTTTCCAATTGGCCCCTCACTCCCCCTGAGGGCGGACACACCTCCTGACGGACAACCCCCTCAGCCAATCAGCGGGCGGGGCGCTGCCGGGAGGGGGTGTGGGGGAGGCGCAGCGCGGAGCCGCCGCCATTTTGCGAGCAGCGAGCGGCGAAGGGGGCGCAGGTGGGGGCGGGGCCGGCACCGGGAGGGCACCGGGGGGGGGGTGGGGGGATACCGGGGGGCTCCCGGGGGGGATGGGGGCGTGCCGGGGGGTTCCGGGGGGCACCGGGGGGGTGGGGGGGTAGCGGGGGGTACCGGAGGGGATGGGGGATACGGGATACCGGGGGGGTGCCAGGGGGGCACCGGGGGGGCACCGAGGGGTACCGGGGGGGTGGGGGGTGCCGGGGGGGTCCCGGGGGTGCTGAGCCCGTTCCCCGCCGCAGGGCCGGCGCCATGGTGAAGCTGTTCATCGGCAACCTGCCGCGGGAGGCGACGGAGCAGGAGATCCGGGCGCTGTTCGAGCAGTACGGCAAGGTGCTGGAGTGCGACATCGTCAAGAACTACGGCTTCGTGCACATCGAGGACCGCACGGCGGCCGAGGACGCCATCCGCAACCTGCACCACCACAAGCTGCACGGCGTCTGCATCAACGTGGAGGCCAGCAAGAACAAGAGCAAGGCCTCCACCAAGCTGCACGTGGGCAACATCAGCCCGGCCTGCACCAACCTGGAGCTGCGGGCCAAGTTCGAGGAGTACGGCCCCGTCATCGAGTGCGACATCGTCAAGGACTACGCCTTCGTGCACATGGAGCGGGCGGAGGACGCGGTGGAGGCCATCCGGGGGCTGGACAACGCCGAGTTCCAAGGTGGGACAGGGATGGGATGGGGGTGGGCTCCGCCGATGGACCCCGGCTCCGCTGCGTCAGCGTCCCTCAGAGCCCGGGCAACGGAGCTGGGGACGTGGGGACGGTGCCGGTGCCGCTTGGCGAGACCTCGGGTTTGCGGTGGGCTTGAGGCTGCTTTGAGCACCCAAATCCCCCCAGCTGTGCTCCGAGAGCCTCCTGTAGGGCATCAGGCGTCTGCAGGCATCTCCGCTTGAGTTGAGCGCGGAAAGATGCGTTTTGGGTTTTTTTGTTGGTGGTTTTTGTTGGCATTCCTGCGCTCCGTAACGTGGCAGGCCTGTTTCTTTCCTGAGGGGCAGTCACGGCAGTGACCCCGTAGGGCCTGGAGCGTTTGGGGTGGGCTGGGGGGATCCTTCTCCGACCAACCCAATGTGGCCGAGGAGCCCGATGGCGAAGCCCCGGCTCTGGTCCAACGCTGCCGGTGCTGCCCAGTAAGAGGGCAGGCAGAGGCACTGCCGCGGTGCTGAGCCCCCTTTGTGGCCAAAATCGAGCGCATCCCCATCGGGCTGGCCCCAAATCCATCCTCAGGGTCATCGGGGATGTGTCCGGGTCATCCCGATGCACCGCCGTCCTGTCCTGGGGCTCCCCGCACGCGGTGGGGCCGGTTCAGTCCCGCCGATCCCCGCCGCTGCCCCCAAAATTCGTCTTCAGCCAGGGCCGCGCAGCACCGCCCGTTCCCATGCTCGTGGACGTGGCCCCCGGTTGCTCCCTGCTCAGGCACAGGCCCGTGGCGGCCTCCCCTTTTTGGGGGGGGGGGTCCCCTTGCTGCCACCACGGTCACTGCCGCCATCCGGCATGGCGGGACCCACTCGGGGTCACCGCAGCTGGACAGCACGCCGTTTTGGGGTAGAAAGCTGGTTTTATGCGAGTTTGGCTGGATGAGGAGGTTGCTGGGGGCTCGCTCGGCGCCCCGAATCCCTCCCAGCCCAATTCGGGCGGCTCCGAGCGCTCCGTCTCGCCGGTGTCACCGCGGCGCCTTCCCGGTAAGTCGGCTCGCTGCGCCCCGCGGCACGGCTGCTCCTGGAGCTCGTCGACGCAGGGCGGCGGTGCCTGGAGCGGAGCGGAACGAGCGGCTCGGGGGGCTGGTTGTGTCCTGCTGTGTTTTACTGTGCATGCTTTGTAACCGAGCTCTTGGTGCGGCCCTGAATTATAGCCTCCCTTTTGCGTCTGTTTCTTCAAGGCAAGCGGATGCGCGTGCAGTTGTCCACCAGCCGGCTCAGGACCGCGCCCGGGATGGGAGACAAGAGCGGCTGCTACCGGTGCGGGAAGGAAGGGCACTGGTCTAAAGAGTGTCCGGTAGATCGCCCGGGGCAAGTGGCTGACTTTACCGAGGCCTATAACGAGCAGTACGGAGCCGTGCGCACTCCCTACACCGCGGGCTATGGGGAGACCATGTATTACGATGACGCGTACAGCGGGATGGCCGACTACTACAAGCGCTACCGCGTCAGGTCCTATGCGACGGCCTCTGCATACGACGCCTATGCAGAGCAGACCATGGCCCAGTACTCCCAGTACGCCCAGTACTCCCAGGTCCAGTCCACGGCCATGGCCGCCACCACAGCCATGGCCAGTCGCATCCCCACCACCCTAGACCCCTACGATAGAGCTCTGCTGCCCACCCCGGGCGCGGCCGCCGCGGTCGCCGCCGCCGCCACCCGCCGCGGCGGCGGCGGCCTCCTCCACCTATTACACCCGGGATAGAAGCCCCCTGCGCCGCACGGCAGCCGCGGCCACCACCGTCGGAGAGGCGTACACTTACGATCGTAGTCAGCTGTCGCCGGTCTCGTCGGTCGCTCGGGCCTCCCTCTACGACATGCAGCGCTTCGGGCGCGACCCGTACGCGGACAGGGCGCGGTACTCTGCCTTTTGAGCCGAGGTGAGCGTCTGCGCAGGGCTGCTCCGTGCTGCTTGTCCTTGTGCTGCCCGCGGGGGCTGCGTGGGGGCCCCGGCGGCTCGGAGCACGGGCTCCGTTAACCCGCCCGACGCCGCCGGCCGGGCGTCTGCACCCTGCGTCCCGCCCGCAGCTGGGGTTGAGTCGGGTAGAGCTGAGTAAAGGGGTCAGGATTCGGCACCAGGACCCGAACCGGGCCCTTTCTGGACATTAAAGCCCAGATGCTGGCTCTGGAAGCCACCACGACGAGTGCCAGCGCCTCGCAGTGCTCCCGGGTGCAGGGAGCAGGACCCCAAATCCACCCCCCGGGCACCCGGTGAGGGGAGACTCCTCTCCCCGCTCGGCTCCCGGTAAAACCGTGCCCTGCTCTGGTGGGAGCCTCCCGCTGCCGTGGCAAGGGCAGAGCCGAGCTGGGCTCACGGCTGGACTCCGGTTGCTTGCAGGAGGCCGCTGGCGCCGCGCAGGGCTCGGCACGGCCCCGGCTCCCAGGCGGGCGCTGAATTCTGCTTTTCTCTTGCAGGTAAGGTATTTGCGGCTGGACGCCGGGGTCCCGTGGCAGGTGAAAGCTGCGCCGCGCGCGTCGGACGGTGCCGCGCTTCCAGGCCCGCCCCGCCTCAGCTAACGCACCGGGTCCCTAATGGACGCTCGAGCTTCTTCGTAGCGTAGTCAGGAGTAGCTTAACCCCCTCCCCGCCCCCTTCGTACGTTTTGATTTTTCAGGATTTGCTCTCAATTAGCTCCGTGCCCCCCCTCCCCGCCCCGTGCTGCCCTCCAGCCCGGCCGCCCCTAGCTGGTCTAGGCTCAGGTTTAGCGCGAGCGTAGCCGTAGCGCGAGCTTTGCTTCCCTGCTCCCCCCCCTTCCCCCCGCAGCCTGGGCTGTAGCTTTTTTGTTTTCTTTTTTTTCATTTTTTTTCTTTTTTAACGTGCTTATTTTTTAAAGAGAATCAGTCTTAACTTTGTAATACTGAATGACGGAGCCGAGTCAGAAGCGCTGAGTCGAGCCCCCCCAGCTCGTTGCCACCGGCGTGGGGCAAAACCCGCCGCCCCCCCCCCCTCGGCCTTTAGCCTCCTTTCCAGTGAAATAAAATCTCTTTTAACAAACCCGGGCGTGTGTCTGGCGTGCGGGCGCTTCCCCCTCCAAGTCCCTGGGGGCTTTTCTCCAGCCACCCCCCCGCCGGGGCTCCTGGACTGCCCCCAGAAAGCAGCAAACAAAGGGGGGGGCAGGAGAGGCCGGGCCTCGCTCTGTGGCCTCCCCTCGCTGGCAGCACCCCCCTGACCCCGCTGCTGGGCTAATTAACCCCAACGAGGCAGGCTCGTTAACCGCTGCTGCCAGCAGGGTGGGCCCCACAGAGCCCCCCACGCACCCCCTGCCTGGCTGCTGCCCCTTGTGCTTGCCAGCTCCCCCCCGCTCCCCTCCCTGGCTCGTCAGGTAACGATGTTAATTAATTAAACGCTCGCCTGGGGCACAGCTTTGCCGGCAGCCGCTGTCCGGGCCCCTCGCCTCGTCCATGAGCTCCTGGCTGTGTTGTTTTTTGGCGTCCTGAAGCCAGCAGCAGCTCCGGGTGCGTTTCCAGATTTAATTCCTCTGCCTCCTCCAGCTAACGGCCTCCACCCGCTCGCCTCCTCCTCTCCTTCTCTCCCAAATCTTCTTCTAACTCCTGCTCCTCACGGCACCGCTGCCACGCGGCTAAGTTTTTACCAGCACCTCGAGCCCTCTGCACCTCCGGCCGTGGTCCTGCTGCTTTATTTTACCGGGAGCCTCTCGCTGACGTCGCGGCCTGGAAAACGAGGGGGAGAAGCGTTAGGCCCCGTGACACACCGCGCCGCTTAATTAACGATTCCCTTAATTTGCTTAACGATTCCCTTGATTTGCTGTTCCAGCAGCGGGCTGGGGCCGCTTTTCTTTCCTCAGGCTGTGTTTTCACCACGCTGACTCCGTGATCTCGGTGTGCAGGGGGGTCCCAGCCCTCCGACAGGCCCGACCGAACGGCGAGGGGGCCACCAGCGCCCTGATGCCGTCCCCACCGCCCCCCAAACAAGAAGACAAGGGACAGCAAACGCTTTTACAAACTTTAATGATGGTTCCAGCAGCAAGGAAGAGCCCGGCAGGGCCCCAGCGAGCGGCTCGGCCACACGGAGGGAGCGGTGCCACTTGCCCCAGGCTAAGCGAGCCGATTACATTCGAGAGCTACTCCGCTAAAACCGAAGTGTCGCCGGGAGGAGCCGGTCAGATTTCACTTAGTGAACGCTGAGAGAGAAACGAAACGTTGGCCGGAGAGAAAAGCTGCAGGCGCCGCAGTGAAACAGGAGCAGGACGAGCAGGGGATGCCCTGAATGACCAAAACACCCCCCGAGGGGATCATCCCCAACAGGAGGCCACCACCCCGCTGCCCCGTCCTTGGAGGCGACCCCAATCCCTCTGCTTGCAGAAATTTGTGATTTCTTTCAGAAATCTGCTGCCACCCACCCAAAAGAGAGCAGTTCTGGGAGGAGACGCGTGCAACAACCGCGCGTGGCCGACGCTCCAGCCCCAAACCCGCTGGTTTGCCTCTAGCAGGGACAGGGAGAGCGGCGGGATGCGGCCTGACCCCAAACCCCACTGCAACATGTCCCCGAACGGCCGGGCTGGGCAAAGAAATACAGAGGACAAGGGTTTCCAAACGGAAAACAGCCCAGCTTTTTATTTACAGTCGTACAAAACGTCACTCGGTGCTGCTACGTCGAGCCCAACGCCGTGCCTGGGTTGAAATGAAGGCTTTAAAAAAGGCGAGGGGAAGAAAAAACGGGGACGGGGGAGCCGAAAGAGCTCCTCGCTCGGCGGCGCCGATCGCTCGGGATACAAAATGCGCCCGGGTGGCGAGGGGATTGCTGAGAGAGCCCCGCGCGGCGCAAAGGAGACGGTGCCACGACGCTAACGGTGCTGCAGGGAACGGCCGAGGGGCTGTGCGGCCGCCTCGCGCTCCTCCCGGGCACAGAACAACGGGTTTTCAAACCGTGAATCCAAAACCTTCTAAAAACGGGAGAAAAAAAATCAAAGAGGGGGAAAAAAACGATAATAAAAGGCAGCTAAAAATAACCGTCCCTGCCCGAGAGCAGGCGAACCACACTGGGTGCGGCGGCGAGCGCTGCGCCGCCGGTGCCACCGGAGACGGCGCGGAGGGGAGGGAGCGACCCGGCGGCGCTCCCGGGAGGCGTCCCGAGGGAACGGCGCACGCCCGCCGGCCCTAGAGGCGGCGCTGGTAGCCCGAGTGCACGCGGGCCGGGGGCAGGTAATCGCCGTAGCCGCCCGAGTAGCGGGCGTAATCGGCGTGCGCTTCCGGAAGGCGGCGGTAATCCAGCGGGGACTTTGTCGGCGAGCGGCGGTACGCGAGCGGCGAGTCCGCTAAGCGGCGGTAATCTGAGAGGTCAGACAAACGGCGGTCTGAATTGTACCTGGTCGAGAGAAGAGAGAGGGCGTGAATAAAGCGCCGGGGCGCGGCCGAGAGGGCGCCCCGAATCCTGGCGCGGTGCAGGGAGCACCCACAGCAGCTCGCTGCTGCCGCCCGACTGGAGGCAGGCAAAGCTTTTTGCCGTTGCAGCCTCCCCGGTAAACAAGCGAAGCCGATTCCCCCCAAATTTTGGGGGGCAAACAAGCGCTTGGCGAACCCGCCGCGGTCCTGAGGCACCGGCGGTGCCCGGCACCGAGCGACGCAGCCACCTCCCGGCACAACGGCACGGGTGACCGGCCCGGCGCGCTCACAGACACCGAGAGCAGCCCCCGGGCGTCCAGCACAGCCTCAAAGAGGGGCGAGAACCCGCCCGCGCCCACCCCCGGCCCCAGCCAGGCGCAGAGAAGCGAGGGGAGGGGGTTACGCGGGGGGTGCGGCGCCCGCGCTGCGCTCCTGGCTGTTAGCTCCGCGGGCGCACCGGGGGCCGAGAGAGGCCCCCCGCTACGCGCCAGCCGCCGCCCCTGGCCCAGCTGCGTACCTTTTTGCCAGAGCCGAGGACTTTTTGTACGGATCGTCATAGCCGGCGCTGCGAGGCGGCGAGAGGCGGGTGCGCTCGTAGGGCGGTGCGACGGCGGCGGCCTGCGACAGGCCCAAGTAGGAGGCCGCCTGCTGGCCCAGCTGGCTCGGCCCGTCGTAGGCGCTGCCCGGCTGGGCTCTGTAGGCGGCCGCCAGCGACGCGGAGGAGGCCTGCTGCGCCGGGTAGGAGGCCGCCATCGAGTTGGAGGCCTGGGCTCGGTAGGCCGCCGTCAGCGGGGCGGAGGCCTGCGCCTTGTAGGAGGCAGCGGCGGCCTGGCTGCCGTAGGAGGCGGCCAGCGAGGAGCCCGCCGGGGCGCCGTAGGTGGCGGAGAGCGCGGCGGCGGACTGGCTGCCGTAGGAGGCGGGCAGGTTGGCGGCGGGCTGGGCGCCATAGGAGGCTGAGTGGCCGGCGGCGGGCTGGGCGCCGTAGGAGGCCGAGAGCGCGGCCACCGGCTGCGCGCCGTAGGAGGCCGAGTGGCCAGCCACCGGCTGGGCGCCGTAGGCGGCGGCGGCGTGGCCGGCCATGGGCTGGGCGCCGTAGGACGTGGCGTGCGCGGCCACGGCCTGGGCGCTGTAGGAGACCGAGAGCACGGCGCCGGCCTGGGCGCCGTAGGAGGCGGCGTGGCCGTCAAGGGGCTGCGCGCCGTAGGAGGCGGCGTGGCCGGCGGCGGCCTGCACGCCATAGGAGGCTACGTGCGTGGCCACGGCCTGGGCACCGTAGGAAACCGTGGGGCCGGCGGCAGGCTGCGCGCCGTAGGCGGCGGCGGCCTGGGCGCCGTAGGTGGCCGAGTAGCCAGAGGCGGCCTGCGCCCCGTAGGAGGAGGCCAGGGCCGTGGACTGGACGCTGTAGCCGGAGAGCTGGGAGGCGGCGGCGGGCTGCGCGCCGTAGGAGGCAGCGGCGGGCTGCGCGCCGTAGGAGGCCAGGGAGTTGGCGCCGGGCTGCGCGCCCGAGGCGCCCAGGGCCACGGCGGCCTGGGAGCGGTAGGCGCCGCCCAGCGAGGCCGAGGGCTGGGCGCGGTAGGCGGCCGCCTGGCCCGTGGTGGGCTGCGGGCGGTAGGCCATGCCCAGCGAGGCCGAGGGCTGGGCGCGGTAGGCGGCCCCCAGCGAGGCCGAGGGCTGGGCGCGGTAGGCGGCCGGCTGCGCCGTCATGGGGAGCGTCACCGCCGAGTAGCCGCCGGCTCTGGTCGGGGAGCGCCGGAGGGGGCTGCGGTCCCGCCCGAAGTAGGCGGGGGAGGAGGGCCGCGCCTGCGGGTCGAAGCCGTCGTACTTGCCGGCGGCGGCGGTGCCGAAGCGCTGCTGGTAATCGTACAGGGAGGAGGAGGAGGAGGCGGCGTAGCCGGCGGCGGCCGAGGGGAAGGCGGCGTCCGCGACCCTCCGCTGCTCGAAGCCCTCGATCTTGGGCTGGAACTTCTCCCTGTACTCCAGGCCTATCCGCTTGTTCTTGTCCACCACGACGCCGGCCTGCACGGCCGGGCCCATGCCCTTTTTCTGCACGTTGGTGGAGAGCTCCACATTGACTCTTCTTCCTTTCACCTCCTTCCCATTAAGATTTTCGATGGCAACTTTTGCATCTGCTTCGTTCTCCATGTGAACAAATGCATAGTCTGATAAAGCAGCAGACAGAGGGTTATCAGTGGGGGAGAAAAGACATTTCGTTACAGGAGCGAACACTTAACGAGGCGCGCGGCCCCGCTCCACCCTACGCGCAGCCCGCCGAGCTGCGGCCTGGCCGACCAACACCGGCGGCAGCGCCGCTCGCGCCGAAACCTCCCCACGGGGCCCCGGGCTCGAGCGGAGCGAGCGCGTTCTCCTGGCACCCCGAGGGCCACCACCCGACTGCAGGGAAGGAGAAACCGCAGCCTCCAGCCTGAGGCTTGGAGCGGGGTCAGGTTAAAGCGGGGCTTTGCCCGCCCCGGGCCCTGCTCCCCACCCTTTCGGCCAAGATCAGCGGGCTGCTGACAGCTCAGGTCGGCCTCAGTGTGCTCCCACCCCGTAATTAGCACCCTGAGCCCAGCGGAGCTGCCCGGCCCCGCTTTCTGCTCCTCTTGCCACCGTTTTCCTCCCTCCCTCGCCCCAGCACAGTGTGCCCTGCCGCAGGCCACAGCTCTGTGCGGGGCACGACCCCTCGCCGCAGTCAGAGCACCCCCGGGACCTCTCCGCGCCGGTCCTCGGCCTGCATGAGGCCTCTCGGCAGCGAGCAGAAAGAGAGAGCAGGGAGAGGAGAGGAGCGACGCCTGGGCAAAGGGCCGCGGCACCGAGCGGCTCGGCTCCAGAAGGGAGCGAGGCCCGCGGGCAGCGCGTTCCGGCGAGGCATTAGAGGCATCCCGAGGCCTGGCAGCGAGGAGCTGAGCAGAAGAAGCAGCGCAGGAAGGTGAATCATTAACCGAGAGCGGAGGCGAGAGCTGAGAGAAGCGTGAGAAGCAGCAAAGACCCGGTAGCGGCACCGTGACACCAGCAGGCTGGAGCCGGGCCTGACGGCCGCCTGCAGCACTTGAGGGAGCGCTTTTGGGGGCTGGAGCCCTGTTATGGGGGCTCAAGGAGGCGTGGGGGGCTCGATCCCCACCTCACAGCAGCTCTGGGAGCTCATTGCGGTGCCTCCGTGGCGGTGACCCCCGGTGACAAGCCGGAGGGGCAGCCGGTGGCACCCCCCAGGAGCCCCCTTCCACTGGCAGCACCGGGGGGGGAGCCTCAGGGCAGCCCCTCCCCGAAGGTCTCAGCATGCTCGGAGGAACCGCTCGCTGAACACGGCGCTAGGGCTGGGCAAACACCGTAACAACGCCTCAAAGTCTACCTAAAACGTGGTCAACGCGTGTGTCACCTCGCCCAGCCTCCCCCCTGCTCGCTCCCCCTGCTCCACACCACTGTTCCCCCCCCCTCCCGGGCTCCTTCCAGCAGCAGGAAGCACTCAGGCGCTGCGCACGCTTCCAAATTCTGCTGTAAAGGTGCTAAAAATGCTCCTAGAAGTCCCTGAAAAGCCCCAAACCCGCCCTGGCAGCCCACCCCCTTTGGGGGCTGCCGCAAAGCCCCCCGCAAATCAGCCGTGGGGACGCCAGAAACGTTTGGCGTGGGTTTCAGCGCCGTTCTCCAACGGGGCGGGGGGCGTCCTGGTGGGGCTGCGACCTGAGACAAGAGAGATCAGAGTCAACAGCATCACCCTGCCGCGGGGCAGCCCCAGCCGGCACCTTCTCAAGCGAGGGGGGTCGTGGAGAGACCTCGGCGCGAGGCAATTCCCCCCCCCTTGATGCTGCACCCCCGAATTAACCACCTGCGGGGGCCCCGAGCCAGGGCAGCCCCTCAGAAGTTTGCGTTCCACGTGCCTCAAAAAGTTTAGAGCTCGCTGTGAACCAGCCTCCGCGTCCGGGCTGGAGGAGATTTGGGCAGAGAAAGCGGTGGTGGAGGGGGGAGGGAAACACCTCCCAGCCCTTAACGGGGACAAATTCCAGGAGCACGCATAGCTCCGGGCCAGCCCTTTGCGTCCCCGTCCCATGGGAGCAGGGGGGGATGAACCCCAGCGCCCTGCAGCAGGGCTGGGGGAGAGCCCGGTGTGGTGTGGGGGGGCTGTACGGTACCGGGGGGGTCTCTACCGGGGGGGGCCGCCAGATCGGGCCGGGGAAAGGGAGGGGAGAGCGTGGGGGGGCAGAAGCCGCAAGGCACCGGTCGGAAAACGGCGCAGCCCCGGCCACAACCGGCGACGGAGCGGCTCCCAGGACGGTCGCCGGCGCTGCACCAGGCCGGGGCCGGAGCGAGAGGGAGCCCCCAGCGGAGGAGGCAGGGGGGGAGGCCGAGGGGAGCGGCCCCGGGAGCGTTGGCGGCGGGTCCGGTACCTTTGACCACGTCGCACTCGACGACGGTGCCGTACTGCTGGAAGAGCGAGCGGAGCTCGCCGCTGGTGCAGGCGGCCGAGACGTTGCCGACAAAGATCTTGCAGGTGTTGGTGGGCCGCGGCCGCGAGGGCTCCACCACGATGCGGCGGCCGTGCAGCTGGTGGCCGTTGAGCTGCGCGATGGCGCGGGCCGCCGCCGCCTCGTCGCGGAGGTGCACGAAGGCGAACTGCTTCATCAGCGCGATGCCCAGCACGGGCCCGGCGGCGCCGGCGAACAGCTCGCTCAGCTCCTCCGCCGTCGCCTCCTCGGGCACGTTGCCCACGAAGAGCTTTATGCCGGGACGCATGGCGGCGGCGGCGGCGGCGGCGGCGGAGGGGAGCGGGGAGCGGGAGCGCGGCGGCCTCACAAAATGGCGGCCGCACCTCAGCGCTGAGGGGGAGAGGCGAGCGGGCACTGCGCACGCGCGCCGCCTTCCCGCCCACCTCACCGCGCATGCGCGCCCGCAGCTCCCGCCTCAACCCTCAGGAGTTGCCTAGCAACAGCCCCGCCCCTCCCCAACGAGCGCGGAGCCCAGTTGGCCGAGTGGCCGCGGGAGGGCGGGGCCTCGCTAGGCCACGCCCACTCTTAAAGGGGCCGCGGGGCCGGCTCTGAGGGGGCCTGAGAGGGCTGCGGGGCGGAGAAAGCACTTTATTACACATATCTTTATTTTTTTTTATAAATATTTACACTTTATTATATACATTAGCACTCTGGTTTCTTCTCAGATCACATAATTATACTTGATTATAAAAAATATGCACTTTGGTCACTCCCCAGATCATATATTTGTATTTTTTTATATAAAAATAGGCACTCTGGTTCCTCCTCAGATCATATATTTGTATTTTTCCATCTAAATTTACACTCCAGTTTCCCCTCAGATCGCACAATTCCACTTTATCGCAGAAGTTTGCACTCCGGTTTCTCCTCGGATTGTGTATTTGTATTTTTTTTATATAAATTTGCACTCCAGTTTCTCATCAGATCACATAATTATGCTTTATAATATAAATTTTCACTCAGTTTCCCCTCAGATCATATATTTATGCTTTATCATATAAATTTTCACTCCGTTTCCCCTCAGATTGTACAACAATATCCTACAAATTCACACAGTTTCTCCTCAGACCACACAACTATACTTTATCATACAACTTCACACTGGGTTTCCACTCAGATCTTACATTTTTCTATACCAACTTGTGCTCTGGTTTCTCCTCAGATCACATATTTATACTTTATCGTATAAATTTGCACTCATTTTCCCATCAGATCCTGTAATTATATTTTTGATATAAATTTGCCCTCCATTTTTCCCTCAGATCATACAACTACATCATATAAATTTGCACTCGGTTCCTCCTCAGATCACACATTTGTATTTTATCCTATAAATTTGCACTCCAGTTTCCTCTCAGATCCCATAATTACACTTTATCCTATAAATTCACACTTGGTTCCTCCTCAGATGGTATAATTATACTTCATCCTATAAATTCTCACTCAGTTTCCCCTCAGATCGTATATTTATGTTTTATCCTATAAATTCACACTCGGTTCCTCCTCAGATCGCATAATCACAATTTTTATACAAATCCGCACTCTGTTTTTCCCTCAGATGGTATAATTATATTTTCTATATAATTTTGCACTCCGTTTTTCCCTTAGATTGTACTACATCACATAAATTTGCACTCCGGTTTCCCCTCAGATCCCACAGTCATGCTTTATCCTATAACTTCACACTCCGTTTTTCCCTCAGATCATACAACTATATCCTATAAATTCACACTCGGTTCCTCCTCAGATGGTATAATTATACTTCATCCTATAAATTCTCACTCAGTTTCCCCTCAGATCGTATATTTATGTTTTATCCTATAAATTCACACTCGGTTCCTCCTCAGATCGCATAATCACAATTTTTATACAAATTCGCACTCTGTTTTTCCCTCAAATGGTATAATTACACTTTTTATATAATTTTGCACTCCGGTTTCCCCTCAGATCCCACAGTTACCCTTTATCCTATAACTTCGCACTATGTTTTCCCCTCAGATGCTATAATTATATATTTTTACACCCCCCCAGCCCCAGTTTCTCATAAACCCCCCCCCGATTCCTCGCAGCCCCTACAGGTGCGGGGTGGGGGCCGGGGGGGGTCCGGGGGCGGCTCGGTCGCGCTCGTCCCACAGCGTGACCCCATCGCAGCTGCAGACGCGTTTGGGGTTCTGGAAGAGCCCGGCCGCCCTCGCCACCACGCCGCAGGCCAGCCTGGGGAGGCACAGGGTGTGAGGGGGGGCTTCGTGTGTCCCCCCCCCCTTTTTCGAGCCCCCCCATCGCTCACCTCGGCCCCGAGTTCCCCGTCACACGTGAGAGCGGGTGGGAGCCCCGGCCCAGGTCATCCTCGCCCGCGTCCACCACCACCGAGCGCCCGATGATGTCCCAGACCTGGGGGGCACACGGAGCAGGGGCTCAGGACCCCCCCAAAGATTTGGGGCGCAGGGTGGCCCCCCCAGACCCCCCCATGGCCTCACCTTCAGGCGCGAGTCCTCCATGCGGAAGGCAGCGCGGCCATCGGCGTCCGCCCAGATGTTGCCCAGGTCCCCGGCGTGCTATGGGGCAGAATGGGGGGGTCAGGGGAGACCCCAAAACTCCCCCCCCCCTCATCAACAAGTCCCGGGGGTCCCGCAGGCTCACCCGGTGCTCGTCCTCGGGTCCCCCGTGGCACTCCCCGTCAGGGTTGAAATGGTCCCCGCAGCTGTGGGGGGGACGTGGGGTGAAGTCAGGGTGTCCCTGTCCCCCATTGGGGTGTCCCCGTTCCCCATTAGGGTGTCCCTGTTCTCTATTGGGGTGTCCCCATTCCCCATTGGGGTCCCCGTTCCCCACTGGGGTGTCTCCTTTCCCCCCTGGGGTGTCCCTTTCCCCTATTGGGGTGTCCTTGTTCTCCATTAGGGCACCTCTATTCCCCAATTGGGGTCCCCATTCCCCATCAGGGTGTCCCTGTCCCCTGTTGGGGCATCCCCATTCCCCATTGTGGCACCCCCATTCCCCTTTCAGGTCCCCATTCCCCATCGGGATGTCCCCATTCCCCACTGGGGTCCCCATTTCCCATTGGGGTGTCCCCATTCCCCATCAGGGCATCCCCATTCCCTATTGGGGTGTCCCTGTTCCCCACTGGGGTCCCCGCTCCCCATTAGGGACCCCATTTCCCATCAGGGTGTTCCCATTCCCCATTAGGGTCCCCATTCCCCATCAGGACATCCCCATTCCCCATTGGGGTGTCCCCATTCCCCATCAGTGTTTCCCCATCCCCTCACCTGTCGCAGGAGCGGGACAAATCCCCGAACTCGTGCACGTGCAGCCCGTGGGGGCCCGGCTGCAGCCCGTCGATGGCCCCGTCCACCAGGCAGCGCCGCGGGGTCACCTGCAGGAACCGCACCAGACCCCGCACCCCGCCGGGACCGGCCACCGCCGCCACCGCCGCCCCCAGGCTGCCTGTGGGGACCCCCAGCCTATTTTAGGACCCCCTCCCCAGCCCGATTTGGGACCCGCGCCCCCCCTAAGGGTTCGTACTCACCCTCCTCGGCGCCCCCCATGCCCTTCAGCACCGCGCGGCGCCCCGAGGCCTCCAGCAGCTCCCGCACACGCTCGGCCGCCAGCTCGGTCTCCACCAGCACCGTCTGCGCCTCCAGACGCACCTCCAGCAGCCGCACGCCTGCGGGGACACCGCGGTGACACCGCGGGGACACCGGGGGGACACCACAGGGACACCGGGGCGGGTTTTGGGGGTGTGGGGCTCACCTGGGGCTCCCCGCAGCGCCGCCCGCACGGCCTCGGCGCAGCTCTCGCAGCTCATCTGCACGGCGAACTCCAGCTGGGGGAGAGATGGGGTGTGTGGTTGGCACCAGTATGGGGTGGTGGGGCCCCAAAGGCTGCCCCACACGGGGCTATGCACCCCGAAATTTCTGTGGCCCCAAAATCCTGTAGCTGGGGACCTACAGCCCCAAAATTCTATAGCTGGGGATATTCACTCCAAAAATCCCGTAGCTGGGGCTCTGCACCCCCAAAGTCCCACAGCTGGGACCCTGCATCCCAAAAATCCCATAGCTGCGGCCCTTCACTCCCAAAATCCTATAGCTGGGGTCCTACACCCCCCCCTCAAAAAAAAACTGGGGCTCTTCACCCCAAAAATCCCAAAGCTGGGGTTTTGCACTCTCAAAATCCCACAGCTCGGACCCTACAAGCCCCAAATCCCATGACTGTGGCTCTTCAACCCCAAAAATCCCATAGCTGGGCCCCTACAGCCCCAAAATTCTATAGCTGGGGTTATTCACCCCAAAACCCTAAAGCTGGGGTCCTTCACCCCAAAACATCCACAGCTGGGGCTCTGCACTCCCCAAACCCTAAAGCTGGGGCCCTGCACCCCCAAAATCCCACAGCTGGGGCCCTGCACCCCCAAATCCCAAAGCTGGGGCCCTACACCCCCAAAACCCTAAAGCTGGGGCCCTGAACCCCCAAAACCCCACAGCTTGGGCTCTGCACTCCCCAAACCCTATAGCTGGGACCCAACACCCCCAAAACGCTAAAGCTGGGACCCAATACCCCCAAAATCCCAAAGCTGGTGTTATTCACCCCAAAAATCCCAAAGCTGGGGCCCTGCACCCCAAAACCCCCCAGTTTCCCCCCCGGCCCCCCCCCCTCACCCTGCAGCTGGGCCCGCGGGGCCCCGGCGCCGCCATGGCCGCGGCCTCGCTCCCGGCCCCCCGGAACCAAAGCGGCGGCGCCCGCGGCGGGGGCCGGACCCGTGATGGGAAAGGACCGGGAGCCGCTTCCGGCGTGCCGTTGCCATGGAAACGGGGAGGGCCGCCGCAGGCTTCTGGAGGCCGCTGTAGGCCGCGGGGAGCCCCCGGGGTTTGTGAGGGGCCGGGGGGGGCTCGGGGAGGCCCATGGGGGGGGGGGGGGGACCGAGCCCGTGCAGGGTTGGGGATCCCCATTACTGGGGGGGGATCTGGGGGTGCTTGCGGGGGGCTGAGAGCAATTTTGGGGGGATCCCAGGACGATTTGGGGGATTCTGGGACGATTTGGGGGGGTCCAGGACGTTTTGGCGGGGATTCCCTGCAATTTTGCATTGTTCCGGGGTGATTTGGGGGTCCTAGGATGATTTGGGGGGTCTCAGGACAATTTTGGGATGGTTCCACGCTGTTTTGGGGGGGTTCCAGGTAGTTTGGGGGGTCCTAGGACAATTTGGGGGGCGTTCAGGGCGTTTTGGGGGAGTTCCAGAAAGATTTGGGGGGAGGTCCAGGACGATTTGGGGGATCCCAGGCTGGTTTTGGGGGTCCCAGGATGTTTTGAGGGGGTTCAAGAATGATTTGGAGGTCCTAGGATGATTTGGGGGGGGTGCAGGACTTTTTAGGGGTCTTGGGATGATTTGGGGGGGGGTTCAGGATGTTTTGGGGGGTTTCAGAATCATTTGGGAGGTTCCAGGATGATTTGGGGGGTGGTCCAGGATGATTTGGGGGATGCCAAGATGACTTGGGGGTCCTAGGACGACTTGAACGGGGACCCCAGGACATTTCTGGGGAGGTTCCGGGATATTTTGGGGGTCCCAATCCGATCTGGGGGGGCTCTTCCCCTCTTCCACAGTTCCGGAGTGATGGAGCCCTCGCCCCGGCGCAGCCTCGCCACCCCGGCGCTCGATCAGAAGCTGGCGGCCGACCTGCGGGAGCTGCGAGCCATCGCCGGCGCCGACCTCCGCGCCATCCCCTGCCTGCTGCCCCTCACCCTGCTGCCCCCCCCGCACCCCCCACCCACCCCCCCCGGCCACCGCCCCCCACCCTGGCACCGCCGTGGCGCGCCGAGCCCACTCGCTGCCGGCACAGACAGAGCACCAGCACCGGGTGGAGGAACCGGGGGTCTCACCGTCACCCCCGCCGCCCCCCCAGCCCCTCTCCGTGCCGGCGCTGCCGCCCCCCGGTGCCACCGCCGCGGCGCTGGATCTGCAGCGGCTGACACAGCCGGCGCCGAGGGATGCCCACCGGCTGCCGCCGCTGCTGGCGGCGCTCACCCGCCGCCCCCGGGACGACGCGCGGCTGCGGTGGCTGCGGCGCCACCAAACTCAGCAACCGGGGGCCCTCCCCACGCCCCCCCCGGCCCTCGGCGTCAGCCTCCTGCGGCGGCCGGAGCCGGTGCAGAGCGCGGTGTGGCTGCGGGTGCAGCCCCCGCTCTGCCCCGAGCCCGCGGAGGTGGCGGCGGCGGAGGCCGAGGCCGTGCCCGGCGGGGAGCTGCGGGCGCTCTACGAGCGGCTGGCGGCGGCGCTGCCCGGCGAGCGGCTGCGCTTCGAGCACGAGCCCCTGGTGCAGCCGGCGGCCACCGGCCGTGACCTTGACCCCGAGGGGCTGCAGGGGACGGGCGCTGCGGCACGCGGCACCCCGCCGGCACGGCGGTGGGAGCCCCGAAACGCCTCGCTGCTGCAGGACTACCTGCGGTACCTCGCGGGCACCGGCTCTGACTTCCTCCACGCCATCTTCAACCTCGGCGGCGAGGAAGAGGAGGAGGAGGAGGAGGCGGTGAAGGCCCCACGGGGCGCGGCAGAGCCGGGGCGGCCGGCAGAGAGGGCGCCGGTGATGCCGGCAGAGCTGCAGCAGCTCCAGCGGCGCCTGCAGCAGCTCTGGGCCGCGCTGCTCGTCCCCGGCCGCCAGCGCCTGGCCATGGCCACCAAATACGCTGACGGCACGGCCCTGGCGCGGCTGCCGGCGGCGCTGGAGCTGTGGGAGGAGGCCGCCGGCCTCATCCGGCAGCGGGAGCAGCTCCTGGAGGGGCTGGAGGGGCTGGAGGCGCGCGCCTCCGACCCCAACCGCTTCTTCTGCCGGGCCCCCCAAAGCCTTCGCGGCGCGTGCCGGTGAGGCGCGGGCCCGCGGGCGGCTGCGCGCCGCCGTGGCCGGCTGCGAGGGGCCGCTCCGGGCCGCCCTGCGGCGCCTGCGGGAGGAATTTGGGGACGAGGTGACGCTGCGGGGACGGCCCTACGAGGAGAAGATGCGCCGGGATGGGGTGGAGATGCTCTACCGGCTGCAGCAGGGCCGCCGTGCCGGCGCTCTGGGGGCGATGCTGCGGCACCGGGGCGCCGAAACGTCCCCGGGGGGCGCGGGTGGGACGTGAGGATGTGGGAGCGGTGCTGTGATCCCCCCCCGGAGCAGGCAGTGCTGGAAAATACATTTATTCACCCCAAAATCCCCAGTCAGTGGTGTGGAAGGGCACCGGCTCCCATTGTGCTGAGCCCTCGGGGCTCCCTGTCCTTGGGGGACGCCGCATGCACCGCGTCCCCCCGCTGCCAGGCCCTAAATGCGCGTGATCCAGTCCCTCGGGGGGGCTAAACGTCCCCCCCATCCCCCGGGGCTCAGCCCATGCTGTCCTTCACCTGCTGCACGATGCGGGCGCGCACGGCCCGGGCCTCGCTGGAGATCTGCACGTGGGGCGCCTGCAGCGGCAGCTCGGGTTCGGGGTCGGGTTCGGGGCCCTCGGGGGGCTCGAGGGGCATGCGGCGGCGCAGGGCGATGTTGTGGAGGACGCAGCAGGCCAGGAAGATCTGGCAGACCTTCTGGGGGGCGTACTGCAGGCAGCCCCCCGCCGCGTCCAGGCAGCGGAAGCGGCGCTTGAGGAGGGCGCGGGTCTGGCGCAGGGCGGCCAGCGCCTGGTGGTGCAGCGCGTTGTAGCGCTCCTCGGCCGCCCCGCAGGGGAACAGGATGGGCGTCATCAGCCACGTCTTCAGCGGGTAGCTGCGGTCGCCTGCGGGGAGGGGGCGGCGCCTCGTCACCTCTGGGGTGCCCTCGTGTCGCCTGCACGTCACCTCGTGTCACCCCGTGGCCCCTCGTGTCTCCCTTATGTCACCGCCACAGCCCCTCGTGTCACCTCTCATGGCCCCTCGTGTCACCCCGTGGCCCCTCGTGTCACCTCATGTCCCCTCGTGTCACTCCTGTGCCCTCTCGTGTCACCCCCGTGTTCCCTCACGTCACCCCCACGTCCCCAAGTCTCTCCAAAACCCCCAAAGCTCCCCCAACTCCCAAGTCTTCCAAAACCCTCCAAGTCTCCCCCAAACCCTCAAGCCTCCCCAAACTCCCAAATCTCCCCAAATCCCTCACATCTCCCCAATACCCAGACACCCCCCAATACCCCCAAATCCCCCCCAAAACCCCCAAGTCTCCCCGAAATCCCCAAGTCCCCCAAACCCTCTAACTCTCTCCCAAACCCCCAACTCTTCCCCATCCCCTAAATCTCCCCAAAACCCCCAAATCTCCCCAAACCCCCAAATCTCCCTAAATCCCCAAAACCTCCAACTCTCCCCCAAACCCCCACCTCCCCCCCATCCTCCAAATCTCCCCAAACCCCCAAATCTCCCCCAAAACCCCAACTCCTCCCCAATCCCCCAAATCCCCCCCCAAACCCCCAAATCCCCCTCCACCCCCCACCCCCCCCCCAAACCCTCCCCCAACCCCCCCCCTCACCCAGCAGCCAGGCACCCTCGGGCCTCGCCCCCTCGAGCAGCCTGGCCAGGGCGGAATTCTCCAGCACGGCGGCGTTGGGGCAGGAACCGGGGAATTTGGCCACCACGTTGGTGATGGCGCCGGCGGCGTCGCACACCACCTGCATGTTCATGGAGTGGAAGTTGCGGGCGTTGCGGAACGCCACCTCGTTCTCCGACGGCGCCCGCAGCGCCACGTGCATGCTGCCCAGCAGCCCCAGCACGCCGGGGAAGGCGCCGGCACCGCCGCCGGTCCCGGTAGCTGTCGGCGCCGGGCGGCCGGGCGCCGGGAAGGCGATGTAGCGCGCCGCCCGCCGCTGCAGCGCCTCCAGGAACTGCGCCAGGCAGTTGGACATGGCCGACTGGCTGATGCCGGTGGAGTCGCGCGTGGCCGTCTGGAAGGAGCCCGAGGCCAGGAAGGTGAGCGCCGAGGTCACCTTGACGGCCACCGGCAGCGCGTGGCTGCGGCCCGTCAGGCTCTCCAGGTCGGCGCCCAGCTCGCGGCACAGCCCGGCGATGGCGGCTTTGTCCAGGCGGTAGCGCCGCAGCACCTGCTCCTCGCTCAGGTCCAGGAAGGAGCTGCGGGCCCGGTACACGCGGTGCTCGGGGTAGAAGCGGCGGCGGCGGCCGCGTTTGCGCCGCGGGGTGGGGCCGGGGGCTGGGGAGGCCCCCCCGGGTGGTGCCGCCGCCGCCGCCGCCTCGCCGCTGCGCTCACGCACCCGGCGCAGGAGCAGCACCGAGTCCGACATGGCCCCCGCGGGGACACGGGGGGGGCTCAGGGGGATTGAGGGGGGGTGGGGGGAAGAGCAGGTCCGGGGGTGGGGCCTGACTGGGAGGGGAGGGGCCTAAACGGGAGGGGAGGGGCCCAATGGAGAGGGAGAGGGGGCTGTTAAGGAGAGGGAGGGGCCTAACCTGGAGGGGAGGGGCCTAACTGGGAGGGGCCTAATAGGGGTGGGAGGAGCCTAACTGGGAGGGGAGGGGCCTATATTGAAGGGGGTGGGGTCTAAATAGGAGGGGAGGGGCCAAACAGGGAGAGGAGGGACCTAAAAGAGAAGGGAGGAGCCTAATAAGGAGGGGGCGGGGTCTAACAGGGAGGGGAGAGGCCTAATAGGGAAGGGAGGGGCTTAACTGGGAGGGGCGGGGCCTAATGGGGATAGGAGGGACCTAGAAAGGATGGGAGGGACCAAAACAGGGCGGGGCCATAGAAGGGGGCGGGGCTAAGGGGCGGGGCCAGGCCCAACCCGGCTGCCCGGGCCCTGTGGTCGCGGTACCGGCGGGACGGGCCCGGTGGGCCCGGGTCCGGCCGGGTTCCGGTTCCGGTCCCGGTTCCGGTTCCGGTTCCGGTCCCGCCGCTCGCTGCCTGCCCCGGCCCCGCTCCGCAGCTCCGACCCCGCCGGGCTCCGCCGGGCCTCCAGGCCACGCCCCCACGCCCCTCCCCGATTGGCCGCCTCTCCCCACGTGACCGGAAACCCCTCTTCTTTATCTTCCCCTTCCTCCTCGCCATTGGCCGGCGGGTGGGCGGGCGAGCTGGGCGGTGACGTCACCACGCACAGCCAATCGCGGCGCGCCTTTTTGCGGCCCGCAGCCAATCGGCGAGCTCCGGGGGCGGGGCGCGGCGTGCGGGAGGTGCGGGGGGGGCGGAGCGGGCGCCGCCGCCATTTTGTCGCCGTCACCGACCCGGTGAGAGGCAGCGCGGGGCCGCGGTGAGCACGGGGGGGGTCCGGGGGGGGCCGGGGGAGGGCGGGAGCGGCCGCGGCCCGGCCTGGGGGGCCCGGGGGGGGCTGGGGGTGAGGCCGGACCCGATCCGGGCCCTGTGAGGGCGGCGGGGGCGGGGGCGGGAGGGGGAGGAGAAGGACCGGGGGAGGGGGGAGGGGAGGGACCATGGAGGGGATGGGGGGAACGGGGGAGCACGGGAGGGAATGGGGGGCTGGGGGGGGCACGGGGGACAACGGGAGGGGATTGGGGGGGCACGGAGGGGGAACGGGGGAGGCTTTGGGGGGGGTCACGGAGGGAAATGGGGGAGGGAAGGGAGGGAAACGAGGGAGAATTTGGGGATGGGGGGGTTGGGGGGTTATAGGGGGATAGGGGGAGCGGGGGGGTTACGCAGGGGGATTGGCAGGACAGGGGCATCATGGGGGGACAGTGGGAGGGTAGTGAGGGGGTCACGGAGGGGGAATGGGAGAGGCTCCGGGGGGTCACGGGGGGAAGATGGGGGGGAAATGGGGGAGAATTTGGTGGTAGGGGAACCAGGGGAGGAATAGAGGGGTATGGGGAGGAACGGGAGGGTCACGTAGCAATAGGGGAGCTCCTGATGGGAGCGATCTGGGGGGTTGAGCCCTTTCTGTGTGCATTGTCCTGCCTCTGCTGACTCTCCTTGTCTTTTCTTTCCCCTTTTGGTGCAGGCTGTCGAGATGGTGAAATTGTTCATTGGGAACTTGCCACGGGAGGCGACGGAGCAGGAGATCCGCTCGCTGTTTGAGCAGTACGGCAAGGTGCTGGAGTGCGACATCATCAAGAACTACGGCTTCGTGCACATCGAGGACAAGACGGCGGCCGAGGACGCCATCCGCAACCTGCACCACCACAAGCTGCACGGCGTCTGCATCAACGTGGAGGCCAGCAAGAACAAGAGCAAGGCCTCCACCAAGCTGCACGTGGGTAATATCAGCCCCACGTGCACAAACCTGGAGCTGCGGGCCAAGTTTGAAGAATATGGTCCTGTCATTGAATGCGACATCGTCAAGGACTACGCCTTCGTGCACATGGAGCGGGCGGAGGACGCGGTGGAGGCCATCCGGGGGCTGGACAACACCGAGTTCCAAGGTGACGCGCGGGCCGGGGCCGCGGCCCTTGGCTGGGAGTAGGTAGCGCCGGGCTGGGCCCGAGGCAGACGGTCAGGTAGGAGAGGAGGCGCGGGGCCGCCTGGCCGGGGGGTCCTCGGCTCTTTCCTGCTGGTTCCGCGCTGTGGGGGGAGCTCCCGTGGCCGTGGGGCCGCATCCTGCGGGGCTCTCTCAGGGTCTTCCCAACGGGGTGCCTGTGCGCAGCCCCATCAGGGAGCTGGGGGACCCCAGGTGGTGCCCCCTCCCCAGTTCGGGGCTGCGAGACGTAGACGTGGCGGATGCGAGCGGTGTGGTCGCTGCCTTCACTCTAACCCAAAACCAGGGAGTTTTGCTGCCTTTTCTCCCCGGAGTGCGATAGATTCGGTGCTGGCCCCGTGCATGGGGGCCCAGGAGAGCCCCGCCGGGGCCGAAACCTGCAGGTTCGGGTTGAATAAAGTGCCGAGAAGCGATGCCACGCGTGTCACTGCCTGGGCAGGGCATCCCCTTGCCTCCTGGTACCGGTGCTGCCGTGGCCGCGTCCCGTTGCGCTCGTGGTCGCGTGTCGAGCTTGAGCGCGGCGCCAGTGCTGCCCCGCGGTTGTGCCGCAGCTGGGGCCCCGCTCCCGTGGGAGAGTGGGTTTGTGCCTGTCCGTTCTGCCAGCGGGCTGGAAATGGGGAGAAAAAGGGGAAAATAAAAATTAAATATACCAGGGGGTTGTCTGTCCCCGGGGCGCCGCGGCGTCATGAGGCTCTGAGCCGGCTCCGCACCCATGCTTACCGGGTCGCTTCGGCCCTGTCCCTGCGGGACCTGGTGCAGGAGGAGAAGGAGGAGGAGGAGGAGGAGGAGAGCCCCCGGTGGCTGTTGGTGCTTCCCCGTGTGCCCGCCGTTAATTACAGCCTCCCTTTTGCGTCTGTTTCTTCAAGGCAAGCGGATGCGCGTGCAGTTGTCCACCAGCCGGCTCAGGACCGCGCCCGGGATGGGAGACAAGAGCGGCTGCTACCGGTGCGGGAAGGAAGGGCACTGGTCTAAAGAGTGTCCGGTAGATCGCCCGGGGCAAGTGGCTGACTTTACCGAGGCCTATAACGAGCAGTACGGAGCCGTGCGCACTCCCTACACCGCGGGCTATGGGGAGACCATGTATTACGATGACGCGTACAGCGGGATGGCCGACTACTACAAGCGCTACCGCGTCAGGTCCTATGCGACGGCCTCTGCATACGACGCCTATGCAGAGCAGACCATGGCCCAGTACTCCCAGTACGCCCAGTACTCCCAGGTCCAGTCCACGGCCATGGCCGCCACCACAGCCATGGCCAGTCGCATCCCCACCACCCTAGACCCCTACGATAGAGCTCTGCTGCCCACCCCGGGCGCGGCCGCCGCGGTCGCCGCCGCCGCCACCGCCGCGGCGGCGGCGGCCTCCTCCACCTATTACACCCGGGATAGAAGCCCCCTGCGCCGCACGGCAGCCGCGGCCACCACCGTCGGAGAGGCGTACACTTACGATCGTAGTCAGCTGTCGCCGGTCTCGTCGGTCGCTCGGGCCTCCCTCTACGACATGCAGCGGTTCGAGCGCGACCCGTACGCGGACAGGGCGCGGTACTCTGCCTTTTGAGCTGAGGTGAGCGCCTTGCGGTGGCAGGAGGCAGTGGGGGCTGCCCCGGCGTGGCCTTTCCGCCATCGAAGCCCCCTCACCCACAGCCCGCCAGCGGGCGCGGGGAGTTTGGCACAACGGGGGGCACAGCCTCGTGTCCTGAGGGGGCGCGGGGAGAGCGGGGCGAGCGCACGCTGCCCACGGGGCTGGTCCTGGAGTGTGGCCGGGGAGAGGCGCCGTGACCCCGGCGCTCACCATCGGGAGCGGGCGCGCGTCTCCGCCGGCACCGGTCCCTCCCGGGCACGGCGCTGGCCGGTTGTAACGGGCCTTCGTCTCCCAGGAGGTGACCCCCCAAGGCGGAAGGAGCCCGGCAGGAAAATCCCCCCGCCGAGGAAGCGGCCCTGGGCCTCCCGCGCGCGAGGACTCGCCGCGGCCCTGAGAGCCCCCCCCGGAGCCCCGCGGCCGCCGCCGCGTCAGGTCAGAGGAGCCCCGGGCTGCCGCCGCCGCCGCCGCCGGTCTCGCACCGCGTCGCGGGAAAAGGGGGGGCTCCCGCACCCCGGCCGCCGCGGGGAAGGGGCCGCTCGCCCCCTCCCTGGGATCCCCATCACCGTCACTGCTCCGTCCCCTCCCCCGCTGGCAGCGTCCCCGGGCCGGTGGTCCCGGCGCAGCCCCCCCTGACTTCTCTCTGCTTTCTTCCAGGTCTGGCGGCGTCGGAGCGGAGCCTGCGCCCCCCACCCTGCCAGCGTCCCCCTCCCCGTCCCCCCACCTTTTTGTATGGAGGTTCCCACGTCTCAACTGCACCCCCACGACCCCCCCGGGGGTTCTGCTGCCCCCCAGTCCCCCCTTCCTCGTCTCCTTGTAGCTGCCCCCTCCCTCATTGCCCCCCCCCGGGCTCCCCTCCCCAGCTTTTCCAGCGAAATAAAGGTTTCCCACCAGAACTCACCGTCCCCGTTTGTTTTATTGGGGGGGGGGGGTTCCGGGGTCCCCTTCGTTCCCCCCCGGGGGCGGTTGGACCGCGATGGGGGCGGAACCTTGTTTCTCGGTGACCACTTCGCCCCCCGCCCCCCCCCCCGGATCCGTTTCGCAGCCGGACCGCGCCCGTTGTTTCCTTCCGGTCCCATTTCCCCGCTGGACCCCCGGTGCGTGACGTCACTTCCTGGCGACGCTGTCTCCGCGGCGACCATGGCGCTGAACGCGGGTGCGGGCGGCGACGGGGCCGGGCCGGGCCTGGGACCCCCGGGACCCCCCCGGCTCCCCCCTCCCCCTCCCTCCGTGCCCCCCCCGGGCTCCCCCCCGCCGCTCCCGGTGCCTCCCCGTTACCGCCCCCCCCCCGGTTCCGTTACCCCCGTTACCGCGCCCACCCCCCCGGGCCCGTGCTGGCCGTGAGCCCCCGGAATCGCGCTCCCCGTGCCCCCCCCCCCCCCCCAATGAACCCCCCCGCCTGCTCATCGTGTTCCTCCGGTAACCGTGACCCCCCCCCCCGGTAACCGTGCCCCGTCCGTGCCCACCCCGGTGACCGTTCTCCGTCTCCCCCCCTCCCCATGACCCCCCCCCGGTTACCGTACCCCCGTGATAACCCTTCTCCCTGTGCTCCTCCCGTTACCGTGACCCCCCCCAGGTAACTGTAGCCCCCCCCAGTAACCGTGACCCCCCCCCCGGTAACGGTGCCCCCCCCAGGCGCGGAGGCGGAGGCGGAGCCGCGCTGGGAGCCGGTGCCGGCGGCGGAGCTGCGGTCGAGGCGGGAGCGGCAGGACCGGGTCAGCCAGGCCCTGGGGCGCTACCTCCTGCGGGGGTACCGCATGCTGGGCTCCTGCTGCCCCCGCTGCGGGGTACGGGGGCACCGGGGGGGTACCGGGGGGGTACGGGATCGGTAACGGGGGTATGGGGTCGGTAACAGGGGTATGGGGACGGTACTGGGGGTATGGGGGGTACCGGGGGCACCGGGGGGGTTACCGGGGAGGGTACGGGGACGGAAACAAGGAGTATGGGGTCGGTAACGGGGGTACAGGGATGGTAACAGGGGGTTTGGGGGGGTACGGGGGAGTAACGAGGGGTATGGGGTCAGTAACGGGGGTACCACACGCTGGGCTCCTGCTGCCCCCGCTGCGGGGTACGGGGGCACCGGGGGGGAATGGGGACGGTAACGGGGGGTACGGGGACATTAATGGGGGGGTTTGGGGGCAGTAAAGGAGGGAAGGGGGGGTACGGGGATGGTAACGGGGGGTCCGGGGGGGTAACGGGGATGGTAACGGGGGTATGGGGACGGTAATGGGGTGTATGGGGGGGTACGGGGATGGTAGCAGGGGGTACGGGGGGTACCGGGGGTGTCGGGGTGCTGATGGACCCCCCCCCCCGCCCCCCCCCAGACCATCCTCCTGCAGGACAAGCAGCAGCAGCTGCACTGCGTCACCTGCCACGAGCTGGACGGGGAGCGCGACGGGGACGGTACGGGGGGGGGACGGGGAATGGGGACAGGGTTTGGGACTGGGGACAGGGCTGGCGCTGCACGGGCACAGAGCGAGGGGGCCGGAATGGGGGTGGGGGAGTGGGCGTGGGGACTGGGGACGGGGACAAAAAGAGCGTGGAACGGGGAGGAAAGAGAGGGGTGGGGATAAAAGGGTCTGGGGTGGGGACGAGAAACCCAGGATGAGAACAAGGGGTCAGGGATGGGGACAAAACGGGTCAGGGATGGGGACAAAATGGGTCTGGGATGGGATAGGAAGAGTCTGGAGTGGTGACAAAAGAGTCGAAGGGGGGAACAAGGAGACCAAGATGGGGACAAGGGGACTGGGGGGGGCAAAAAACGGGTCTGGGATGGGGACGAGGGGTCAGGGATGGGAATAAAAGCGGGTGGGATGGGGACAAGAGATCTGGGGTCGGGATGAGGGGTCCGGGGTGATGACAAAAGGGGTCTGGGACGGGGCCAAAAGGGTTTGGGGACGGGGCCAAAAGGGTTTGGGGATGGGGCCGAGGCCTCCAGCACCCCCCTAACCCCATCCCATCCCTCCCGCAGCGCTCGAAGCCCCTCCGGCAGCCCCTCAGCCTGCCCCCCCGTGCCACCCCGCGGCCCCTCGGCCCGAGCACTGCGAGGGGGGCGGCTTCGGGGCGCCGGGGGGGGGTTCCCCAGCCCGCTCCCCCCGGCCCCGAGGTGGCGGCGGCGGCGGCGGCGGTGCTGCAGAAGCTGGGCTGGGCGGCGCGCGAGCTGCCCCGCACCGCCTCGGCCGAGGGCAGCGCCCAGCTCTGCGCCCTGGTGCGGGCCTGCGCCGAGGCCTTGCGGGCCCTACGGGGGCTCGACGCCCCCCCCCGGGACCCCCCCGGGACCCCAAAGCCCATAAAGGAATTCCCATCCACCCGTCACCCCCCCACACCCAGCGCAGCACGAGGTCCGAGTGTTTTCTCTGCGTCTCGTTTGGGGTTGGGGTGCGGGGAGGGGGTTTAGAGGGGGGGTGGGGGGGGTTAGGGTAGGATTTGGGGGGGGCTGGGGGGTAGGTTTAGGGGTTGGGGGGGGATATGGGGTAGGATTGAGGGGGTTGGGGGTGGTTTGGGGGGCTTTGGGGGCAGTTGGGGGGATTTGGGGGGGATTTGAGGGTAGTTGGGGGAATTTGGGGGCAATGAGGGGGGGATTTAGGGGCTTTGGGGGGGCTCTGAGAGGGATTTGGGGGCATTTAGGGGGGATTTGGGGGTAGTTTGGGGGAAGTTTGCGGGGGGTTGGGGGCAGTGAAGTGAATTTGGGTGGGCTCTGAGGGGGACTTGGGGGCTGTTGGGGGATTTGAGGGTAGTTGGGGGAATTTGGGGGCAATGAGGGGGGGATTTGGGGGCAGCTGGGGGGGCTTGGGGGCAGTGGGGGAGATCTGGGGCCAGTTTGGGGGGATTCGGGGGGCAGGAAGGGGGGGGTGGGGGCTATTGGGGGGGTTGGGGGCAGTTGAGGGGAATTTGGGGGGGCTCTGAGGGGGATTTGGGGCTCTTGGGGGAGGTTTGGAGCATTTGGGGGGGGCTCTTGGGTTTTTTATTTGGGGGGGGACACTATTGGTAGTGAAGGGGGGGCACATGGCTGGGGGGGGGGGCAGATATCGGGGTGTGGAGGCGATGCCCGGGCACGGGGGGGCCCTATGGGGCGGGGGGGGAGGGGCGTGCAGAGCTCGGGGGGGCTTTATTTAGGGGTGGGGGCGTCTATGAACCTATATGGCCCGGGGGGGGGGCGTCTATGCGCCTATATGGCCGGGGGGGGGCACAATAATTATATAATGCCGGGGGGGGGGGGGCGTTTAACAGGGTGGTTCCCTCGATTTGGGGGGGGGTCCCGGGTGGGGTGGGGGTGGGGGGCAGCCCCGGGGGGGGCCCCGCTTTAGCGCTGGGGGGGGGGGGGGATTTCCTCCTGCCCCCCCCCTCCCCCCCCCGCCCTGCCCCGTTCCACGCTTCCTGCCCGGGCCGGGCCGAGCCGCGCCCAGCGCGGGGGGGGGCGGGGGGGGGGGTGAAACGGGGCGGGGGGGGGGGGGCACCGAGCGCACCCAGCCCGGGCCCGGCCGCTGCGGGGAGGTCCCGGGGGGGGGTCCCGGGGGGGGGTCGCCATGGGCTCGGTGTGGAAGCGGCTGCAGCGGGCGGGGAAGCGGGCGGCCAAGGTGCGCTTCGAGGCGAGCTACGAGGAGCTGCTGGTGGAGGGCACCAGGAAATGGTGAGTGCCCCCCCCCGCCCCGGGACCCCCCCCCCGGGACCCCCCCGGGTCACCGCGACCCCCCCCCGGCTCCCACAGGGTTCCCCTTGCCCCGCATGTCCCGTACGGACCGGTCCCTATAGAGGGGCTGGGGGGATTGGGGGGCGGGGGGCAGGGGCAGGGCTCTGGGGGGGTCGTGATGTCGGGGGGGGGGGGGGCGTGAAGGCGTGGGGGGGGCGTGGGGGGGACTGCGAGGGGCTGGAACCCCCCCCCGGGAGGATTTGGGGTCCGGGGGGGGGGGAGCGGGGTGCTAAGGGGGGGGGCGGCTCCTGCTGGGTAGAGGGGGTAATGGGGGAGGTTATAAAGGGGGGGGCGTGGGGGGGTCCTGAGCTGCCCCCCCCCCCCAGCACGCAGCCGCTGGTTTCGATTTAAGTCAAAAATGCCCATAAATGGGGCCAGGGCGGAAAACGGCAACTCTAGAGCCAGGGCGGCCAAAAATAACCCCGGAGAGGGGGGGGAAGGATTAAACCCCCCCGCCCATCCCCCTCCCGGCCGGGGGTGTCCAATTTCCCCCCCCCCCGGCCCCAAATTTAGCTCTGCCCCCCCCCCCCCCCGGCCCCAAGCACCTGCCCTGGCTGGGGGGGGTGGGTGGGGACCCGCTGCCGTTATCTATGGGGCGGCCCCACAGCCCCGCCCGGCCCCCCCCGCGAGATAAGGGCCCCCCCACCCCCTGCCCTATGGGGAGCCCGGCCCTGGGGGGGGGTCTGACCCCCTCCTGCCCCCCCCCCCCCCCCCCAGGCAGCCCGACAAGCTGGTGGTCGTCTGGACCCGGCGCAATCGGCGCGTCTGCTCCAAGGTGGGCTTGGGGGGGGGGCATGGGGGGGCTATGGGGGGATTGGAGAGTTTGGGGGCTATGGGGGGGCTGGGGGGCCATAGGGGGATTTGGAGACTGGGGCACTATGGGGGGGCTATGGGGGATTTTGGGGCTGGGGGGCCATGGGGGGGCTGGGGGGCCATAGGGGGATTTGGGGGGTTTGGGGGCTATAGGGGGCTATGGGGTTATTTAGGGGCTGGGGGGCCATGGGGGGATTTGGGGCTGGGGGGGGTTGGGGGAATTTGGGGCTTGGGGGGTTTTGGGGGGCCATGGGGTTATTTAGGGGCTGGGGGGCTATAAGGGGGCTGGGGGGGGCTATGGGGGACTTTGGGGTCGGGGGGCTGGGGGGGGTTGGGGGGCTTTGGGGTGATTCTGCAGCTCTTGAGGGGCTACTGGGGGGGGGTTGGGGCTTAGGGGCTATGGGGGGGGGTGTTCATGGGGCTGGGGGGGTCTCTGGGGGGGTCCCGGGGGGTCTCGGGGTCCCTGACGGGGGGGAGCAGCCCCACAGCTGGCAGCCCGGCATCGAGAACCCGTACCGGGGCATGGTGGTCTGGGTGGTGCCCGAGAGCGTCGACGTCGTCGTCACCCTCTACCGGGTGCGTCCCTTGCACGGGGCCCCTCGCGCACGGCCCCTCGCACAAAGCTCCTCGCACAAGCCCCGTCCCCTTGCACACTCGTCCTATTGCACGTCCCCTCGTGCGCACCGCGTCCCCTTGCACGCGGCCCTTTGCACGAGCGCTCTCACCTAAACCGCGTCCCCTTGCACGAGTCCGAGTCCCCTTGCACACACAGGTTCCCTCAGTGCACACCCCGAGTCCCCTTGCACGCACCCCCTTGCACCCACGGAGTCCCCTTGCATATATCCCCTTGCTCATCCACCCCGTGCCCCCAGCCCCCAGCCTCTTGTGCAAGCCCCTTTGCACACTCACCGTTCCCGTGCCCCCCCATGCCCCCCCCCTTGCACAAGCCCCCTTTGCACACTCACCATCCCCATGTCCTCTCACCCCCCCCCTTGCACAAGCCCCCTTGCACACTCACCGTTCCCGTGCCCCCCCCAGGACCCCCACGCCACCACCTACGATGAGAAGCAGTGGACCTTCCTGGTGGAGAACGTGAGTGGGGCCGGGTGGGGGAGGGGGGGGGGTTCGGGGACCCCCTTGGGGACCCCGCCTGACCCCCCCACCCCAAAAAATCCACCCCGGCAGGAGTCGCGGGGGGCGGCGCTCGGTGGTGGCGGGGGCGGCGCTGGACCTGGGGCGCTTGGTGGGCCCCGCGCCCACCCGCGTGGCGCTGGCGCTGCCGCTGCGGCCCCGGTCCCGAAAGGTGGCGGCCGCCAGCCTGCGCCTCAGCCTCAGCGCCACCCTCCTGCACGAGGGGCACCCCACGTGAGCGGGGAGGGGGCCGGGGGGGCTCCGGGGGGGATCGGGGACAATGGGGGCGTCGGGAGGGAGTGGGGGTGTTGGGGGCGTTGGGGATGTCGGGAGGGTGTGGGGGTCTTGGGGTCATTGGGAGGGTGTGGGGGTCTTGGGGACATCGGGGACATCAGGAGGGTGTGGGGGTCTTGGGGATGTTGGGGACGTCGGGAGGGTGGGGGGGTCTTGGGGTCTTGGGATATTGGGAGGGCATTGGCGTCTTGGGGACACTGAAAGGGTATTAGGGTCTTGGGGACATCGGGGACATCAGGAGGGCATGGGCATCTTGGGGTCACTGAGGACATTGGGAGGGAGGGAGAGTCTTGGGGACATTGGGGTCATTGGGAGGGTGTTGCGGTGTTGGGGGTCTTGGGGGCATCAGGAGGGCATTGGGGTCTTGGGGACATGGGAGGGGTCTTGGGGACATTGGGGACATCAGGAGGGTCTTGGGATCTTGGGGGTCTTGGGGTCATGGGGAGGATGTGAGGGTCCTGGGGACACTGGGGGGGCAGGGGGGATCGGGGTCTTGGGGACATTGAGGACATTGGGAGGGCTTCGGGGTCTCGGGGGTCTCCGGGATATCGGGGACGTTGGGGTCTGGGGGTCACGTGGAGGGGGGGTGAGGCGGGGGCGCCCTGCGGTGACGCTTTTGGGGCGCAGGGACGAGGACATGCGCAGCGTGGCCAGCCTGCTCAGCTCCCGCATGGGCGACGTGGCCGACCTGGGAGACTTCAACGAGAGCGAGGAGGAGGAGGAGGAGGAGGAGGAAGGCCGCGCCGGGGGGGGGGCGCGCCGGGAGAGCGCCCCCCCCCGTCCCCAAAGGTGGGTGCGGGGCCCCAAAACTGCTCCGAATCGCCCCAAATGGCTGCGGTGTCCCCCACAGGCCCCAAATCGCGCCATTTTGTCCCCGAATCTCCCCATTTTGTCCCCAAATCGCCCAATTTTGTCCCCAAATTGCCCCATTTTGACCCCAAATCGCCCCATTTTTACCCCAAATCTCCCCATTTTGTCTCTAAATTGCCCAATTTTGTCCCCATATCACCCCGTTTTGTCCCCAAATCTCCCCATTTTGTCCCCAAATTGCCCCAGTTTTTCCCCAAATCACCCCATTTCGACCCCAACCCCTCCCCATCATGCCAGTGTCCCCCCCACAATTTTTTTTTTGGGGGGGGGGGCCCTGCTCTGACCCCCCCCATTCCCCCCCCAGATGCACCCCGGGAGCTGCAGGCGCTGGTGGAAGAGGAGGAGCCGGGGGGGCCCCCCCTAGGCACAGGTGGGTCATGGAGGGGGGGCACAGCGGTACCCCCCCCCAAATTTGGGGTCCTGACCCCCACCCCCCCCCTCAGATGCTGCCACAGAGGGGGGCGACCACGTGGATGGGGGGGGGACACCCCCAGGAGCCCCCCTAAGAGAAACAGTGGTGAGTGGGGCTGCGGGGGGCGGGGACCCCCAGGTGTGGGGGGGGGGGGGCCCGGGGGGGGTCTTGGGTTATTTGGGGGGGGGGGCTGGGGTTACTTGGGGGGGGGCTGGGGTAATTTGGGGAGGGGCTGGGGTTGTTTTAAGGGGGTCTGGGGTTATTTGAGGGCGGGTCTGTGGTCCTGGGGGGGGGGTCTTGGGTTATTTGGGGAGGGGTCTAGGGTCATTTGGGGGGGTCTGGGATTATTTGGGGGGGGTCTGCGATCCTGGGGTGGGTCTGGAGTTATTTGGGGGAGGGTCTGGGGTCATTTGAGGGGGTCCAGGGTTGTTTTGGGGGAGTCTGGAGTTTTGTGGGGGGTGGTCTGTAGTCTTGGGGAGGTCTTGTGTTATTTTTGGGGGGGTCTGGGGTCACTTGGGGGGGGCTGGGGTCACTTGGGGGGGCGTTATGGAGGGGGAGGGTCCAGACCCCACAACTTGGGGTCACATTAGGGTGTTACGGGGAGGGGTAAGAACACAGAGGGGGGGGGGTCCAGGCCCACCCTGACCTCCCCCCCCCCCCCCCTTTTTATTTTTTTTTCCCATTTCCAGCCCCCCCCCGGGGGGGGGCAGCCGCCGCGCCTCGCTGCTGGCCTGGTGCCAGGAGGCCACGGCCGGCTACCGGGGGGTGCGGGTCACCAACTTCAGCACCAGCTGGCGCAGCGGGCTGGCCTTCTGCGCCCTGCTGCACCGCTTCCGGCCCCACAGCGTGTGAGGGGCGCGGGGGGGGCGCGGGGGGGGCACGGGGGGGTCGGGGGGGGGGCAAAGGAGGGGGTAGGGGGTGGGTGGGGGGCACCCTGGGGACGTGGCGGGGGAAGGATGGGGGTGGTGGAGGGGTGGGAGGCAGCTTTTTTTGGGGGGGGGGGGGGGGAATGGGGTGTGGGGGGGTGTTTTGGGATGTGGGGGGGGCATTTGGGGGTGGGAGCATTTTGGGACATGGGAGGGGGTGTGGGAGGGGGGCAGGGGGTCTCCTGGGGGTGGAGAGGGGGGTGCGAAGGGGGGGCACCAGTGGATGGGGGGGGGATTTGGAGATGGGGGCGGGGGTTTTGGGACGTGGGGGGGGGCATGAGGGGGCAGCTGCCCCCCCCCAACTCTTGTTTTCTCCCCCCCCAGTGACTTTGAGGCCCTGGACCCCCTCGACATCCGAGGCAATAACAAACTGGTGAGGAGGGGGGGGGGGGGGGGGGGCCAAGAATGGGGGGGCTGGGGGCACTCAGGGTGCTCAGGACCCCCCCCTGACCCCCCCCCCCCATTTTTGTGTCCCCCCCCCCCAGGCGTTTGCAGGGTTCTCGGCGCTGGGCGTCCCCCGCCTGCTGGACCCGGCCGACCTGGAGCGGCCGCCGGTGCCGGACGCCCTGGGGGTGCTGACCTACCTGGGGCTGCTGCGGGCCCGCCTCGGGGACCCCCCCCCGCGGCCCCCCCCGGGACCCCCCCAGAGCCCCCCGAGACCCTCCCGGCACCCCCAGAGCCCCCCGGGACCCCCCCAGGCCCCCCGGAACCCGGAGCTGTGGCAGAGGGAGCCGGGGGGAGCCAGGGGGTGACGGACGGCGCCGCAAGGGATGCTGGGAGGGCGGCCATTGAGGGGGCCGCAAGGGATCATGGGAGTTCGGCCATCATGGAGCCTGCAAAGGATGCTGGGAGTTCGGCCATGGAGGGGGCCGCAAGGGATCATGGGGATTTGGCCAAAGATGGAGCTGCTGAGGATGCTGGGAGTTCGGCCGTCATGGAGCCCGCAAGGGATGCTGGGAGTTTGGCCAATGACAACACCGCAAGGGATTCTGGGAGCGTGGCCGTTGAGGGAGCTGCAAAGGATGCTGGGAGTTCGGCCAATGGCGACACCGCAAGGGATTCTGGGAGTTCGGCCATCATGGAGACTGCAAAGGATGCTGGGAGCTTGGCCAATGATGGAGCCACAAAGGATGATGGGAATTTGGTCAATGCAGAGGTTGCAAAGGATGATGGGAGTCCGCCCATCATGGAACCCGCAAAGGATGCTGGGAGCTTGGCCAATGGCAAGGCTGCAAGGGATTCTGGGAGCCTGGCCATTGATGGAGCTGCAAAGGATGCTGGGAGTTTGGTCAACCCAGAACTTGCAAAGGATGCTGGGAACTTGGCCAATGACAACGCCGCAAGGGATTCTGGGAGTTTGGCCATTGAGGAAGCCGCAAGGGATTCTGGGAGTTCAGCCAATGGTGATGTCGCAAGGGATTCTGGGAGCCCGATCAATGACAATACCGCAAGGGATTCTGGGAGCTCGGCCATCACGGAGCCCGCAAAGGATGATGGGAATATGGCCGACGGCGCTGCCATGAGGGATTCTGGGAGTTTGGCCATCGCAGAGGCCGCAAGGGATGATGGGAGCTTGGCCAATGAGGCAACCGCAAAGGATGCTGGGAGTTTGGCCAACCCAGAGGCCGCAAGGGATTCTGGGAGTTCAGCTATCATGGAGCCCGCAAAGGATGCTGGGAGTTCAGCCAATGACAACAATGCAAGGGATGCTGGGAGTTCGGCCATCACAGAGGCCGCAAAGGATGCTGGGAGCTTGGGCAACCAAGAGGCTGCAAGGGATACTGGGAGTTCGGCCATGATGGATCCTGCAAAGGCTTCTGGGAGTTCGGTCAATGACAACACCGCAAGGGATGCTGGGAGTTCGGCCATCACGGAGCCCGCACAGGATGCTGGGAACGTGGCCAACGGCGCCACCGCAAAGGATGCTGGGAGCTCGGCGCTGGTGCCCCCCCCCACGGCGGCCCCGGGCCCCGTCCGCCCCCCCCCGCCCGTCCCGGGCCCTGTCCCAGCTCCGCGACGCCGACCTGGTGCGGAGAGCGCGGGGGGGGCGGCGCGGGGACCCCCCCGGCACCACGGTGAGGGCGGGGCCCGCGATAACAGGGGTGTTATGGTAGGGTCTGCTGTAATGGGGGGTGTTATTGTAGGGTCTGCACTAACGGGGTGTTATTGTAGGGTCTGCTGTAATGGGGGGTATTATTGTAGGGTCTGCGTTAATAGGGGAGCTATGTTATTGTAGGGCCTACATTAACGGGGCGTTATTGTAGTGTTGTGGTAGGGTCTGCATTAGTGGAGGGGGTGTCATTGTAGGGTCTGTTGTAATGGGGGTGTTATTGTAGGGTCTGCTTTAATGGGGGGGTGTTATTGTAGAGTCTGCACTAACGCAGCCCCCATCCCATTGTCTCCCCCCCCCAGGGTGACGCCGACGCCCAGAGCAGCCCCGCGGCCCCCCCCGGCCCGGCTCCCCCCCGGTGAGCAGGGGACGGGGACGGGGACAGGGACGGGGTCCTCCTGCCGGGGGGGGGGGGCGGTGTCCATGTCCCCCCCCCCTTGTCCCCAAATTTTTGTGTCCCTCCCCCCCCCAGATGTCGCGGCAGAGCCCGGCCCCGCAGAGGAGGAGACGCCGGTAAGGGGGCGGCTGGGGGGTGGGACAGGGGGGGTGGCAGCGGGACGGGGGCTGCGGGGGCACCTTGGGGACACCTTGGGGACCGCAGGGACATCCTGAGGACCCCCTGGGGACACTGGGGACATCGAGGGGACCCCCTGGGGACCTTAGGGACGTGCGAGGGACCCACTGGGGACGCTGTCCCCGGCAGCACCTGCGGGACACGGGGCTGTGGGGACCCCCTGGAGACCCCCTGGGGACTTTGGGGACCCCTTGGGGACACTGGGGACCTGTTGGGGACCCCCTGGGGACCTTGGGGACCCCTTGGGGACACTGGGGACCTGTTGGGGACCCCCTGGGGACCCCTTGGGGACACTGGGGCCGCCGTCCCGGCAGCGGCTGCGGGACACCAGCCAGTTCGTGGTGGCCGAGCTGGCGGCGCTGGAGCGGGAGCAGGCGCAGGTGGACGCCCGCGCACGGAGCCTGGAGAGGGAGCTGAGGGCGCTGATGGACTCCGGTATGGGGACACGGGGACACCGGGGGACACGGGGACACTGGGGGGACATGGGGATGTGGGGACAGGGACGGGGACACCGGGGGACACGGGGATGTGGGGACATGGGGACAGGGACGGGGACACCGGGGGGGACATGGGGATGTGGGGACAGGGACGGGGACACCGGGGGACACGGGGATGTGGGGACATGGGGACAGGGACGGGGACACCGGGGGGACATGGGGATGTGGGGACAGGGTGAGGGACACAGGGACATGGGGATGGGGCGGGGGACACGGGGACATGGGGACACTGGAGGGCATGGGGACATGGGAACATGGGGATATGGGGATGGGGTGGGGGACATGGGGACAGGAACAGGGACACCCAGGGGACACAGGGACATGGGGACACCCAGGGGGCATGGGGACACCAGGTGGGGGACATGAGGATGGGGTGGGGGACATGGGGACAGCATCCGTCAGGGGATTTGTTTTGGGGACATGGGGTGGGGACATGGGGACACGGGGTGGAGATTTGGGGACAGGGATGTGGCAGGGGGGATTTGGGACAGAGGGACGTGGTGTGGGGACACGGGGACATGGGATGGGGGACACGGGGGACATGGGGGACACGGGGACACGGGGGACAGGGACGTGGTGAGCAGACCCCGGGGACTTGAGGCCAGCACCCAGCAAGGGGCCACGGGTGAGGGGCCTTCAGGACATGGGGTGGGGGCAGCCGGTGCCCCCCCGTGTCCACACACCCTCCCCGGTGTCCCCACGCCCCCCCCCCGGTGTCCCCATGTCCCCTGTCCCCTGTCCCCAGGCGCGGACCCGGTGCGCGAGGAGCGCCTGATCCAGGAGTGGTTCGCGCTGGTCAACACCAAGAACGCGCTGCTGCGGCGCCACGACCAGCTGCAGCTGCTGTGAGGGGGGGTCACCAGCCGGGGGGGGGGGGCTGTCACCCACCCGGGGGGGGGTGGTGGCACTGCCACCGGCCGGGGGTGACGTCCCCGTGTCCCCCGTGTGTCCCCCCCCCAGGATGGAGGAGCAGGACCTGGAGCGGCGCTTCGAGCTGCTGAGCCGCGAGCTGCGGGCGATGCTGGCCACCGAGGGTACGGGGGGGGGAAATGGGGCTGGGGGGGGCCGGGGGATTGGGGACAGCCGGGTTTGGGGACAGATGGGGGGGTGGGGACACATTGGGGGGGGGGGCAGATGGGCTTTGGGACACCCCCCCCCCCCCGGCTTTGGGTGATCTCCGGACCCTTGGGGTTGGGGACAGGCTGGGTTTTTGGGACCCCCCCCCCCTTTGGGTTTTGGGGACCCCCCCTTTGGGTTTGGGACCCCCCCTTTGGGATTTG
>CATOCB010000290.1:167500-176866 GCA_951411735.1 Somateria mollissima | reverse complement strand
CCTAACCCTAACCCTAACCCTAACCCTAACCCTAACCCTAACCCTAACCCTAACCCTAACCCTAACCCTAACCCTAACCCTAACCCTAACCCTAACCCTAACCCTAACCCTAACCCTAACCCTAACCCTAACCCTAACCCTAACCCTAACCCTAACCCTAACCCTAACCCTAACCCTAACCCTAACCCTAACCCTAACCCTAACCCTAACCCTAACCCTAACCCTAACCCTAACCCTAACCCTAACCCTAACCCTAACCCTAACCCTAACCCTAACCCTAACCCTAACCCTAACCCTAACCCTAACCCTAACCCTAACCCTAACCCTAACCCTAACCCTAACCCTAACCCTAACCCTAACCCTAACCCTAACCCTAACCCTAACCCTAACCCTAACCCTAACCCTAACCCTAACCCTAACCCTAACCCTAACCCTAACCCTAACCCTAACCCTAACCCTAACCCTAACCCTAACCCTAACCCTAACCCTAACCCTAACCCTAACCCTAACCCTAACCCTAACCCTAACCCTAACCCTAACCCTAACCCTAACCCTAACCCTAACCCTAACCCTAACCCTAACCCTAACCCTAACCCTAACCCTAACCCTAACCCTAACCCTAACCCTAACCCTAACCCTAACCCTAACCCTAACCCTAACCCTAACCCTAACCCTAACCCTAACCCTAACCCTAACCCTAACCCTAACCCTAACCCTAACCCTAACCCTAACCCTAACCCTAACCCTAACCCTAACCCTAACCCTAACCCTAACCCTAACCCTAACCCTAACCCTAACCCTAACCCTAACCCTAACCCTAACCCTAACCCTAACCCTAACCCTAACCCTAACCCTAACCCTAACCCTAACCCTAACCCTAACCCTAACCCTAACCCTAACCCTAACCCTAACCCTAACCCTAACCCTAACCCTAACCCTAACCCTAACCCTAACCCTAACCCTAACCCTAACCCTAACCCTAACCCTAACCCTAACCCTAACCCTAACCCTAACCCTAACCCTAACCCTAACCCTAACCCTAACCCTAACCCTAACCCTAACCCTAACCCTAACCCTAACCCTAACCCTAACCCTAACCCTAACCCTAACCCTAACCCTAACCCTAACCCTAACCCTAACCCTAACCCTAACCCTAACCCTAACCCTAACCCTAACCCTAACCCTAACCCTAACCCTAACCCTAACCCTAACCCTAACCCTAACCCTAACCCTAACCCTAACCCTAACCCTAACCCTAACCCTAACCCTAACCCTAACCCTAACCCTAACCCTAACCCTAACCCTAACCCTAACCCTAACCCTAACCCTAACCCTAACCCTAACCCTAACCCTAACCCTAACCCTAACCCTAACCCTAACCCTAACCCTAACCCTAACCCTAACCCTAACCCTAACCCTAACCCTAACCCTAACCCTAACCCTAACCCTAACCCTAACCCTAACCCTAACCCTAACCCTAACCCTAACCCTAACCCTAACCCTAACCCTAACCCTAACCCTAACCCTAACCCTAACCCTAACCCTAACCCTAACCCTAACCCTAACCCTAACCCTAACCCTAACCCTAACCCTAACCCTAACCCTAACCCTAACCCTAACCCTAACCCTAACCCTAACCCTAACCCTAACCCTAACCCTAACCCTAACCCTAACCCTAACCCTAACCCTAACCCTAACCCTAACCCTAACCCTAACCCTAACCCTAACCCTAACCCTAACCCTAACCCTAACCCTAACCCTAACCCTAACCCTAACCCTAACCCTAACCCTAACCCTAACCCTAACCCTAACCCTAACCCTAACCCTAACCCTAACCCTAACCCTAACCCTAACCCTAACCCTAACCCTAACCCTAACCCTAACCCTAACCCTAACCCTAACCCTAACCCTAACCCTAACCCTAACCCTAACCCCTAACCCTAACCCTAACCCTAACCCTAACCCTAACCCTAACCCTAACCCTAACCCTAACCCTAACCCTAACCCTAACCCTAACCCTAACCCTAACCCTAACCCTAACCCTAACCCTAACCCTAACCCTAACCCTAACCCTAACCCTAACCCTAACCCTAACCCTAACCCTAACCCTAACCCTAACCCTAACCCTAACCCTAACCCTAACCCTAACCCTAACCCTAACCCTAACCCTAACCCTAACCCTAACCCTAACCCTAACCCTAACCCTAACCCTAACCCTAACCCTAACCCTAACCCTAACCCTAACCCTAACCCTAACCCTAACCCTAACCCTAACCCTAACCCTAACCCTAACCCTAACCCTAACCCTAACCCTAACCCTAACCCTAACCCTAACCCTAACCCTAACCCTAACCCTAACCCTAACCCTAACCCTAACCCTAACCCTAACCCTAACCCTAACCCTAACCCTAACCCTAACCCTAACCCTAACCCTAACCCTAACCCTAACCCTAACCCTAACCCTAACCCTAACCCTAACCCTAACCCTAACCCTAACCCTAACCCTAACCCTAACCCTAACCCTAACCCTAACCCTAACCCTAACCCTAACCCTAACCCTAACCCTAACCCTAACCCTAACCCTAACCCTAACCCTAACCCTAACCCTAACCCTAACCCTAACCCTAACCCTAACCCTAACCCTAACCCTAACCCTAACCCTAACCCTAACCCTAACCCTAACCCTAACCCTAACCCTAACCCTAACCCTAACCCTAACCCTAACCCTAACCCTAACCCTAACCCTAACCCTAACCCTAACCCTAACCCTAACCCTAACCCTAACCCTAACCCTAACCCTAACCCTAACCCTAACCCTAACCCTAACCCTAACCCTAACCCTAACCCTAACCCTAACCCTAACCCTAACCCTAACCCTAACCCTAACCCTAACCCTAACCCTAACCCTAACCCTAACCCTAACCCTAACCCTAACCCTAACCCTAACCCTAACCCTAACCCTAACCCTAACCCTAACCCTAACCCTAACCCTAACCCTAACCCTAACCCTAACCCTAACCCTAACCCTAACCCTAACCCTAACCCTAACCCTAACCCTAACCCTAACCCTAACCCTAACCCTAACCCTAACCCTAACCCTAACCCTAACCCTAACCCTAACCCTAACCCTAACCCTAACCCTAACCCTAACCCTAACCCTAACCCTAACCCTAACCCTAACCCTAACCCTAACCCTAACCCTAACCCTAACCCTAACCCTAACCCTAACCCTAACCCTAACCCTAACCCTAACCCTAACCCTAACCCTAACCCTAACCCTAACCCTAACCCTAACCCTAACCCTAACCCTAACCCTAACCCTAACCCTAACCCTAACCCTAACCCTAACCCTAACCCTAACCCTAACCCTAACCCTAACCCTAACCCTAACCCTAACCCTAACCCTAACCCTAACCCTAACCCTAACCCTAACCCTAACCCTAACCCTAACCCTAACCCTAACCCTAACCCTAACCCTAACCCTAACCCTAACCCTAACCCTAACCCTAACCCTAACCCTAACCCTAACCCTAACCCTAACCCTAACCCTAACCCTAACCCTAACCCTAACCCTAACCCTAACCCTAACCCTAACCCTAACCCTAACCCTAACCCTAACCCTAACCCTAACCCTAACCCTAACCCTAACCCTAACCCTAACCCTAACCCTAACCCTAACCCTAACCCTAACCCTAACCCTAACCCTAACCCTAACCCTAACCCTAACCCTAACCCTAACCCTAACCCTAACCCTAACCCTAACCCTAACCCTAACCCTAACCCTAACCCTAACCCTAACCCTAACCCTAACCCTAACCCTAACCCTAACCCTAACCCTAACCCTAACCCTAACCCTAACCCTAACCCTAACCCTAACCCTAACCCTAACCCTAACCCTAACCCTAACCCTAACCCTAACCCTAACCCTAACCCTAACCCTAACCCTAACCCTAACCCTAACCCTAACCCTAACCCTAACCCTAACCCTAACCCTAACCCTAACCCTAACCCTAACCCTAACCCTAACCCTAACCCTAACCCTAACCCTAACCCTAACCCTAACCCTAACCCTAACCCTAACCCTAACCCTAACCCTAACCCTAACCCTAACCCTAACCCTAACCCTAACCCTAACCCTAACCCTAACCCTAACCCTAACCCTAACCCTAACCCTAACCCTAACCCTAACCCTAACCCTAACCCTAACCCTAACCCTAACCCTAACCCTAACCCTAACCCTAACCCTAACCCTAACCCTAACCCTAACCCTAACCCTAACCCTAACCCTAACCCTAACCCTAACCCTAACCCTAACCCTAACCCTAACCCTAACCCTAACCCTAACCCTAACCCTAACCCTAACCCTAACCCTAACCCTAACCCTAACCCTAACCCTAACCCTAACCCTAACCCTAACCCTAACCCTAACCCTAACCCTAACCCTAACCCTAACCCTAACCCTAACCCTAACCCTAACCCTAACCCTAACCCTAACCCTAACCCTAACCCTAACCCTAACCCTAACCCTAACCCTAACCCTAACCCTAACCCTAACCCTAACCCTAACCCTAACCCTAACCCTAACCCTAACCCTAACCCTAACCCTAACCCTAACCCTAACCCTAACCCTAACCCTAACCCTAACCCTAACCCTAACCCTAACCCTAACCCTAACCCTAACCCTAACCCTAACCCTAACCCTAACCCTAACCCTAACCCTAACCCTAACCCTAACCCTAACCCTAACCCTAACCCTAACCCTAACCCTAACCCTAACCCTAACCCTAACCCTAACCCTAACCCTAACCCTAACCCTAACCCTAACCCTAACCCTAACCCTAACCCTAACCCTAACCCTAACCCTAACCCTAACCCTAACCCTAACCCTAACCCTAACCCTAACCCTAACCCTAACCCTAACCCTAACCCTAACCCTAACCCTAACCCTAACCCTAACCCTAACCCTAACCCTAACCCTAACCCTAACCCTAACCCTAACCCTAACCCTAACCCTAACCCTAACCCTAACCCTAACCCTAACCCTAACCCTAACCCTAACCCTAACCCTAACCCTAACCCTAACCCTAACCCTAACCCTAACCCTAACCCTAACCCTAACCCTAACCCTAACCCTAACCCTAACCCTAACCCTAACCCTAACCCTAACCCTAACCCTAACCCTAACCCTAACCCTAACCCTAACCCTAACCCTAACCCTAACCCTAACCCTAACCCTAACCCTAACCCTAACCCTAACCCTAACCCTAACCCTAACCCTAACCCTAACCCTAACCCTAACCCTAACCCTAACCCTAACCCTAACCCTAACCCTAACCCTAACCCTAACCCTAACCCTAACCCTAACCCTAACCCTAACCCTAACCCTAACCCTAACCCTAACCCTAACCCTAACCCTAACCCTAACCCTAACCCTAACCCTAACCCTAACCCTAACCCTAACCCTAACCCTAACCCTAACCCTAACCCTAACCCTAACCCTAACCCTAACCCTAACCCTAACCCTAACCCTAACCCTAACCCTAACCCTAACCCTAACCCTAACCCTAACCCTAACCCTAACCCTAACCCTAACCCTAACCCTAACCCTAACCCTAACCCTAACCCTAACCCTAACCCTAACCCTAACCCTAACCCTAACCCTAACCCTAACCCTAACCCTAACCCTAACCCTAACCCTAACCCTAACCCTAACCCTAACCCTAACCCTAACCCTAACCCTAACCCTAACCCTAACCCTAACCCTAACCCTAACCCTAACCCTAACCCTAACCCTAACCCTAACCCTAACCCTAACCCTAACCCTAACCCTAACCCTAACCCTAACCCTAACCCTAACCCTAACCCTAACCCTAACCCTAACCCTAACCCTAACCCTAACCCTAACCCTAACCCTAACCCTAACCCTAACCCTAACCCTAACCCTAACCCTAACCCTAACCCTAACCCTAACCCTAACCCTAACCCTAACCCTAACCCTAACCCTAACCCTAACCCTAACCCTAACCCTAACCCTAACCCTAACCCTAACCCTAACCCTAACCCTAACCCTAACCCTAACCCTAACCCTAACCCTAACCCTAACCCTAACCCTAACCCTAACCCTAACCCTAACCCTAACCCTAACCCTAACCCTAACCCTAACCCTAACCCTAACCCTAACCCTAACCCTAACCCTAACCCTAACCCTAACCCTAACCCTAACCCTAACCCTAACCCTAACCCTAACCCTAACCCTAACCCTAACCCTAACCCTAACCCTAACCCTAACCCTAACCCTAACCCTAACCCTAACCCTAACCCTAACCCTAACCCTAACCCTAACCCTAACCCTAACCCTAACCCTAACCCTAACCCTAACCCTAACCCTAACCCTAACCCTAACCCTAACCCTAACCCTAACCCTAACCCTAACCCTAACCCTAACCCTAACCCTAACCCTAACCCTAACCCTAACCCTAACCCTAACCCTAACCCTAACCCTAACCCTAACCCTAACCCTAACCCTAACCCTAACCCTAACCCTAACCCTAACCCTAACCCTAACCCTAACCCTAACCCTAACCCTAACCCTAACCCTAACCCTAACCCTAACCCTAACCCTAACCCTAACCCTAACCCTAACCCTAACCCTAACCCTAACCCTAACCCTAACCCTAACCCTAACCCTAACCCTAACCCTAACCCTAACCCTAACCCTAACCCTAACCCTAACCCTAACCCTAACCCTAACCCTAACCCTAACCCTAACCCTAACCCTAACCCTAACCCTAACCCTAACCCTAACCCTAACCCTAACCCTAACCCTAACCCTAACCCTAACCCTAACCCTAACCCTAACCCTAACCCTAACCCTAACCCTAACCCTAACCCTAACCCTAACCCTAACCCTAACCCTAACCCTAACCCTAACCCTAACCCTAACCCTAACCCTAACCCTAACCCTAACCCTAACCCTAACCCTAACCCTAACCCTAACCCTAACCCTAACCCTAACCCTAACCCTAACCCTAACCCTAACCCTAACCCTAACCCTAACCCTAACCCTAACCCTAACCCTAACCCTAACCCTAACCCTAACCCTAACCCTAACCCTAACCCTAACCCTAACCCTAACCCTAACCCTAACCCTAACCCTAACCCTAACCCTAACCCTAACCCTAACCCTAACCCTAACCCTAACCCTAACCCTAACCCTAACCCTAACCCTAACCCTAACCCTAACCCTAACCCTAACCCTAACCCTAACCCTAACCCTAACCCTAACCCTAACCCTAACCCTAACCCTAACCCTAACCCTAACCCTAACCCTAACCCTAACCCTAACCCTAACCCTAACCCTAACCCTAACCCTAACCCTAACCCTAACCCTAACCCTAACCCTAACCCTAACCCTAACCCTAACCCTAACCCTAACCCTAACCCTAACCCTAACCCTAACCCTAACCCTAACCCTAACCCTAACCCTAACCCTAACCCTAACCCTAACCCTAACCCTAACCCTAACCCTAACCCTAACCCTAACCCTAACCCTAACCCTAACCCTAACCCTAACCCTAACCCTAACCCTAACCCTAACCCTAACCCTAACCCTAACCCTAACCCTAACCCTAACCCTAACCCTAACCCTAACCCTAACCCTAACCCTAACCCTAACCCTAACCCTAACCCTAACCCTAACCCTAACCCTAACCCTAACCCTAACCCTAACCCTAACCCTAACCCTAACCCTAACCCTAACCCTAACCCTAACCCTAACCCTAACCCTAACCCTAACCCTAACCCTAACCCTAACCCTAACCCTAACCCTAACCCTAACCCTAACCCTAACCCTAACCCTAACCCTAACCCTAACCCTAACCCTAACCCTAACCCTAACCCTAACCCTAACCCTAACCCTAACCCTAACCCTAACCCTAACCCTAACCCTAACCCTAACCCTAACCCTAACCCTAACCCTAACCCTAACCCTAACCCTAACCCTAACCCTAACCCTAACCCTAACCCTAACCCTAACCCTAACCCTAACCCTAACCCTAACCCTAACCCTAACCCTAACCCTAACCCTAACCCTAACCCTAACCCTAACCCTAACCCTAACCCTAACCCTAACCCTAACCCTAACCCTAACCCTAACCCTAACCCTAACCCTAACCCTAACCCTAACCCTAACCCTAACCCTAACCCTAACCCTAACCCTAACCCCTAACCCTAACCCTAACCCTAACCCTAACCCTAACCCTAACCCTAACCCTAACCCTAACCCTAACCCTAACCCTAACCCTAACCCTAACCCTAACCCTAACCCTAACCCTAACCCTAACCCTAACCCTAACCCTAACCCTAACCCTAACCCTAACCCTAACCCTAACCCTAACCCTAACCCTAACCCTAACCCTAACCCTAACCCTAACCCTAACCCTAACCCTAACCCTAACCCTAACCCTAACCCTAACCCTAACCCTAACCCTAACCCTAACCCTAACCCTAACCCTAACCCTAACCCTAACCCTAACCCTAACCCTAACCCTAACCCTAACCCTAACCCTAACCCTAACCCTAACCCTAACCCTAACCCTAACCCTAACCCTAACCCTAACCCTAACCCTAACCCTAACCCTAACCCTAACCCTAACCCTAACCCTAACCCTAACCCTAACCCTAACCCTAACCCTAACCCTAACCCTAACCCTAACCCTAACCCTAACCCTAACCCTAACCCTAACCCTAACCCTAACCCTAACCCTAACCCTAACCCTAACCCTAACCCTAACCCTAACCCTAACCCTAACCCTAACCCTAACCCTAACCCTAACCCTAACCCTAACCCTAACCCTAACCCTAACCCTAACCCTAACCCTAACCCTAACCCTAACCCTAACCCTAACCCTAACCCTAACCCTAACCCTAACCCTAACCCTAACCCTAACCCTAACCCTAACCCTAACCCTAACCCTAACCCTAACCCTAACCCTAACCCTAACCCTAACCCTAACCCTAACCCTAACCCTAACCCTAACCCTAACCCTAACCCTAACCCTAACCCTAACCCTAACCCTAACCCTAACCCTAACCCTAACCCTAACCCTAACCCTAACCCTAACCCTAACCCTAACCCTAACCCTAACCCTAACCCTAACCCTAACCCTAACCCTAACCCTAACCCTAACCCTAACCCTAACCCTAACCCTAACCCTAACCCTAACCCTAACCCTAACCCTAACCCTAACCCTAACCCTAACCCTAACCCTAACCCTAACCCTAACCCTAACCCTAACCCTAACCCTAACCCTAACCCTAACCCTAACCCTAACCCTAACCCTAACCCTAACCCTAACCCTAACCCTA